>CM055279.1:71907945-71956380 GCA_029237695.1 Conchocele bisecta | reverse complement strand
GGTATTTTGAAAGACGTTATTTGCAACATGCATGTGATGTCAACGTTAATGAATGTGTCATATGAGTAATACATAATTATATGCACTTTTATCACAATGAAAATGAAAGTGCAAACAACAAGCATAATACTCTAATAAACGTCCCGTGGGGTTATGCAATTATCTGAAGTACTTTTGGCATTATAATTGCATAAAAACACAGAAATTTGAATTTTGTGACGACTTTAATACTGTGTGAAAATAAAATAATTTGACTGAAATAAATTATAGGAGAGGTAGGGCGATTATTAGAGAGGGGGCTACTATTAGAGAGGGGGCTATGAACTATGAATCTCTTCTTATTATTATTTATGCAACAGAATGCTGGAAATGCTATCAGGGGTCGGGTTGGAAATTTGGGACACACAGTGGGACTCACTGTTTTCAGGGTCATCGAGTCCTATGGCAAATGAATTGTAACTGAATCACTGAGCTACTATTAGAGAGAGGGCTACTATTTATTATAATAAATACGGTATATGAAAAAGAAATCTCACATAAACGATCTGTCACGAATCGTAGCCGACTATTTTCTTTATCATCCATTATTTGTAACACGGGTCACACAATACTAGTCTAGAGCACAATAATCGAATATTCTAGTATAGACGATCGAATAGGTCATTCGTGTGTGAAATATCGCTCCCGTGGAATAAACCGCTGGAGAGAATAGCGCTTTATCCGAAACCGTGCACGGACCACCAGTATTGGATTTTGCACTGGTTATATCTGGGTGATCTACACTGTATATGCAGACTTGGATGCTAGCCTAATTACCTAGTAGGTCATATCTACTTATGACTGAAGTATCTCAGATTAATTCACCAGATATCTCACGAGCTAGACGGACTGTTAGAACATTAATCCACTTACGCAAAATTGTAAGCCAAATGTTGGCACATAGTTTTACATTGACAGGCAGACTACATGTGGATAGTCGTGCACTAGGGTGGGAGTATATATTTGATTTAGCACCATATACTATCAGTCGGACACTCAATTACATTCTTGTGACACATTGGATCGCAAGCTTTCACTGGGAATTGGTGAGTACATATGTATTAGTTACTTTCTAATGCTGCCATTTATGTCTGAATCTTGCCAAGACCGGAAATTCTACGCATCGTTATCGTATCCTCGATAATACTGCACTATGTAATTATTAGTTATTTGGACCCGTTTCGACCAAACGCTTGGTCAATAAAAGCCGTATGCCATGTATCAGCTGATGTAGATTATCTCCCTTAATCAAATATTATTGATGCATTAATTCCTCGTGTTTACGTGTAAATTATAACGATTACAGGACTGGCATGTGGAAGCATTCCGTGAGTATTGTAATGGCATATTATTCTCATGTGTTTTTGTTGCATGTCACTCTGACTAATTGCATTAGCAATTTATTATATTTGTAAACGAAGGGCGAACTCGATTGAAATGTTCACTAACATTAGCTATGCATTTTATATTGCGATTCAGTCCAATATCAGTTCTGTGCCCTGTACAATACATTAGAATATTGCCAATTTTAACATGTCACAATTGTAACGTGAATTTTCTGGACGACTTTCATTACTCTATGGGGGACACATGTAAACTCGTAACCCAGTCGTCTGTATAAATGACAGACGATAATAAGTTGCTGGAGGTCAATCGATGAGTCCAAATATAGGTAGACCAGGTATTATCATATCATAGCCTCGTTTTCGTGTATACTAACTACATGATAAAGTGCACGTGCATGTCAATATAATAGTGTATCTTGGTGCGCAAAATAGACATGTAGTGTGGCTCAGTGGTATCGAAGCGGGAGAATATCCATACGTTAGCAGAACGTTTGTTCATTTTATCTGCTCGAGAGTTCGAACCTCACAAAACGCATTACTTTTGTCGATATCATTCTGTTTTTGTGTATGACTGTTTGCTGGAGAAGGGAATAAGTGAAACGGCGAGGGTTATCACTATTGCTGTTTGACCTCAATATGACATGATCTGCGAGAACATACTCCAAGATTCTTCATGTACACACATATGTACATTTAGTTATTAGTTTTCTAAGAGACTAACGTTCTACATGTAATCTATATCATGCTTAGTTAATGTAATTTGTAAGAGCAACACACATAAAAAAGAAATATATAATAAAATATAAACAAATAAAAATATATGTGTATACATGTATGAAAAACTAAGATTCGAACTCACTACCTACGGCATTGATATCTTCACTGTAACCCCTCGACTACATAACACTTCATGACAAATCTCAAAAATCAATATTGAAAAGGAATATTGTCACGGGTATATTTACCTGTCTCGCCTATTCTGTGTTTTGTTTATGATCGGTTTGTATGTAAACAAGTAGCAAGTTATCGTCTGCGGACTATACCTGTCTCACCTGTTCTGTGTTTTGTTTATGACCGGTTTGTTTGTAAACAAGTAGCAAGTTATCGTCTGCGGACTATACATTCATTTTCTTAAGTCATATACGTTCACAGTGTATTGTAAATATTGTAAATGCTATTGCGACCAGGATAGACCAGATCAGACAGTTCTGCTCTAAATGCACTGATTTATACGTCAGTAAGCTGCAATAAGGACCTGATGTGAAGTATAATTTATTTCAATCACTGATGCTTTGGGTCAGCCTGTGGAATCCTACAGTCTGATTAGAGTATACAGTGTGTATTATTGGTAATGTAATACTGTGAGTCTGCACAGGAAAATACTTGGCACAGTTGCTCTTTATTAAGTTAGCGCAGTTGGCCACGGGCAGTCTGATCAGGGTAAGGCCTGTCGCAATTAAATGTTTGTTTACTAATGGTAAATAACTGTGAATGACATATGTATTCACATGTACGGCTGTGAAGAGATATATCGTTGGGTACACTAGATATAGTGGCTGTTCATTAATGTGTTATATCGCATTTTCAGACTTATGAATTCCATCAGCCCCCTTCTTCCAATTAGTGAAAATATATTTGTGTACATTGCAATTTATCATGTTTCATCATTGTAATATATGATGTTTAGTATTGCCATGCAATCATGATATTGATTTCATGTGCACTACTGTGACTATTATTGAGACTATAACACGTTACATTCTGGTAACAACACAGTTGGTGTTTTGTAGTCCCAGCCAGTACACCAGCCTATACACCAGCCAGGCAGCCAGCCAGTCAGCAACGAGCGACAGCACTTCCATACTTTGTGTATGCGTAGAACCAGTACGCAACACATATCTATTTATTCTGGTGTCCACAACACGACACCGTGTACCAGCGGGGACTCTGCTCCGCGTGGACCAAGGGCGTATTCGAGTGGGACATCATTCCGGTGACGTCATTCCGTCCAAGGACGTGATGAATCGCTACGGACGTTCACCGATGTGTTATTGGCCCCATCCGCCCAAACGGCTCTGTATCTTATAATTACAAGTAACTTTACGACGTCATTAGTACGTCACTCCCATCATGGCGGAAGCCGGAGTTAATTAACGGAACTCTAACATTGGATCTTGATCCTGATCATGATGACGTATACTGCTGAAATATACCTACCTGTACCAGAATCGTGGAGGTGCATTGGTTGTGCAAGTGCCTGTGGCGGTGGCTACTAGGGGACGTTGTCCGTACTGACATTACCATCCATTGTTTGTGCATTTCATTTATGTAAAGACACCATCATTGTAAAAATATACCTTGTTGTCTGTCCACAACGTGCTTGGTGTTCCATCTCTTCAGTAAACTAGCCCGGTGTCACCCTGGCGTGACACAATCATTGACTATTTTGAAGAGTGTATATACTGAGAACCACGTAGCACACTCGTGTAGAGGGCTCATCAACGAGTATACAGGCTGTTACAATGCTGAATAACTATTGTCGTCTGCTGTTTATTTTCTATTTTACATTTTTCTCATAAAAAACGTATCATCCGACAGAACTATAAAGGTGCATGCCCACTCAGTAGGCACAAATTGTTCTTTATAGGAATTAAATAAGTGTTTAATTGTGTCACTATTACACCAGTTCTAAACATTACGAGTGCCCGCTATACAGATATAATCATATAAAAATAATTATTTTACTGTTAGTGACTCGCGGTGGTATCAGGCTATTTTCATATGCAAATGAGGAACGATATTTTTAAATTATTTATACAAATTAAATGCATCCCCTGAAAAAAATGACCCAAAAACCGCCAAATTTCGAACCGTCTACCACTTAAATTCTATCCTTTAATAACTTTGTTAAATATGCAGATATAAACCTCCTAATTCGCATAACAGCTCGGAATAATACACACTATCGTTACCGTATCGCGTTTACTAGGTGGTATTAGGTTTAAAAAAGTTATTAGGATCGAAACTTAATATATGCGATATTTTGTGAAAAAGTAGAATTTCGACAATTTCAAAGCACGAAAAAATGGTCATGAAGGGCGAAATTGCCCAAACGCAAATATGGTTGTCTATGATGGACATCTCAACGTTCGATTGGTGAAGACATCGTACAAATCGGTGAAGGATTCAATGAGATATGGTCTTATGAATACCACCATAAAACGCCCAAAATATGGACAGTGTGTAAGCTTTTGGGCACATACCTTCGGGACGGCGCCATTTACGGGGCTAGACGTAATATTATTAGTGCAACGTGTAGCTTAGAGAAATCCCTCGAACTTGTAAGAGGCGCCCTCTCAAATTTCGAGTTGTAAAACAAAAAACAAGAGCTGTAGGAGAACAGCATAGCTCGACTACGAGGGTTGTCGATGTACACATAGCTTGACAAAGAAGGTGGCTGCGGCCTGCATAAAAACCTTAACCAAGGTTGACTAAAAACATTAACCAAGGGAAACTAGAAATGTGGCCTGTCGGCACACGAATACCCCCACTGGCAGCCAAATAAAATGAGGCATTTTTTATTATAAGCCATTTAGCCGAGCGTTAAGGTTTCAAACGCATCAAGTCTGTGACCTTGACCCTGGGCATAGTGTGATAATCCATGCATCGGTGTAGAAGATATAGAGCGGAAGGGAATTTCAATAGGTTTGACCTTTGACCTTCAACTGTGACCTTGACCTTGGACGTAGGTGCGTGGTTATTGATCGCGACACACCTTCTCATCATGAGAAACATTTGTGCCAAGCCATTTGATAATCCATGCATCGGTGTAGAAGACCTTCAACTGTGACCTTGGACGTAGGTGCGTGTTTAGCAATTTGATAATCCATGCATCAGTGTAGGTAGAATATATAGAGCGGAAGGGAATTTCAATAGGTTTCACCTTTGACCTTCAACTGTGACCTTGACATTGGACGTAGGTGCGTGGTTATTGATCGCGACACACCTTCTCATCATGAGAAACATTTGTGCCAAGCCATTTGATAATCCATGCATCGGTGTAGAAGACATAGAATGGAAGAGAATTTCAATAAGTTTGACATTTGACCTTCAACTGTGACCTTGACCTTGGACGTAGGTGCGTGGTTATTGATTGTGACACACCTTCTCATATTGAGAAACATTTGTGCCAAGCCATTTGATAATCCATGCATCGGTGTAGAAGACCTTCAACTGTGACCTTGGACGTAGGTGCGTGTTTAGCAATTTGATAATCCATGCATCAGTGTAGAATATATAGAGCGGAAGGGAATTTCAATAGGTTTCACCTTTGACCTTCAACTGTGACCTTGACATTGGACGTAGGTGCGTGGTTATTGATCGCGACACACCTTCTCATCATGAGAAACATTTGTGCCAAGCCATTTGATAATCCATGCATCGGTGTAGAAGACATAGAACGGAAGGGAATTTCAATAGGTTTGACATTTGACCTTCAACTGTGACCTTGACCTTGGAGGACGTAGGTGCGTGGTTATTGATTGTGACACACCTTCTCATCATGAGAAACATTTGTGCCAAGCCATTTGATAATCCATGCATCAGTGTAGAATATATAGAGTGGAAGGGAATTTCAATAGGTTTGACCTTTGACCTTCAACTGTGACCTTGGACGTAGGTGCGTGGTTAGCTATTTGATAATCCATGCATCGGTGTAGAAGATATAGAGCGGAAGGGAATTTCAATAGGTTTGACCTTTGACCTTCAACTGTGACCTTCACCTTGGACATAGGTGCGTGGTTATTGATCGCGACACACCTTCTCGTCATGAGAAACATTTGTGCCAAGCCATTTGATAATCCATGCATCGGTGTAGAAGATATAGAGCGGAAGGGAATCTCAATAGGTTTGACCTTTGACCTTCAACAGTGACCTTGACCTTGGACGTAGGTGCGTGGTTTTCCAAGTATGGTTGCTGTAGGCCCAGGAGTATTCCATATACATGCTTGAGTAAAAACCGTAACCAAGGGGAGATAACTAAGTAATCCAAGGATAAAAGTAGGTCAAGGTCAAATATAGGTCAGGGATTATTGATGTACATCACTAGGAGATGAAGTTGTCCAAGTATGGTTGATGTAGGCCCAGAAGTATTCCATATACAAGCTTGACTATAAACATTAACCAAGTAATTCAAGGTTAAATGTAGGTGAAGGTAAAATAAAGGTCAGGGGTTATTGATGTACATCCCTATGAGAAAAAGTTATCCAAGTATGGTGTCTGTATGCACAATAGTATTCCATCTACAAGCTTGACTACAAACCTTAACCAAGGTTGAGTAAAAACCTTAACCAAGGGGAATTAAGTAAGTAATTTAAGGTTAAATGTAGGTCAAGATCAAATATAGGTCAGGGGTTGTTGATGTACATCACTAGGAGATGAAGTTGTCCAAGTATGGTTGGTGTAGGGCCATGAGTATTCCATCTACAAGCTTGACTAAAAACCTTAACCAAAGAGAATTAATTAAGTAATTCAAGAGGAAATGTAGGTGAAGGTCAAATATAGATCAGGGGTTATTGATGTACATCACTATGAGAAAAGGTTGTCCAATTATGGTGTCTGTATGCACAATAGTATTCCATGTACAAGCTTGAGTAAAAAGCTTAACCAAGGTCGAGTAAAAACCTTAACCAAGGGGAATTAAGTAAGTAATTCAAGGTTAAATGTAGGTCAAGGTCAAATATAGGTCAGGGGTGTTGTTGATGTACATCACTAGGAGATGAAGTTGTCCAAGTATGGTTGGTGTAGGGCCATGGGAGTATTCCATCTACAAAGCTTGACTAAAAACGTTAACCAAGGGGAATTAAGTAATTGAAGAGGAAATGTAGGTCAAGGTCAAATATAGATCAGGGGTTGTTGATGTACATCACTAGGTGAAGTTGTCCAAGTATGGTTGGTGTAGGGCCAGTAGTATTCCATATAGAAGGTTGACTAAAAACCTTAACCAAAAGGAATTAAGTAAGTAATTGAAGAGGAAATGTAGGTCAAGGTGAAATATAGATCAGGGGTTATTGATGTACATACCTATGAGAAAAGGTTGTCGAAGTATGGTGTCTGGATGCACAATAGTATTCAATGTACAAGCTTGAAAAAAAACCTTAACCAAGGTTGACTAAAAACCTTAACCAACGGGAATTAAGAATTAAGTAAATAATTCAAGAGGAAATGTAGGTCAAGGTCAAATATAGATCAGGGGTTAATGATGTGCATGACTAGGAGATGAAGTTGTCCAAGTATGGTGGGTGTAGGGCCAGTAGTATTCCATATACAAGCTTGACTAAAAACCTTAACCAAGGCGTGACGCCGACGCCGACGCCGACGCCGACGCCGACGCCGACGCCGACGCCGACGCCGACGCCGACGCCGACGTGACAACATAAGCTCTACTTATTCTTCGAATAGTCGAGCTAAAAATTACTCCGAAAATCGGGTATTTTTCGACAGATTTTTTGAGCCCAAAAAAGGGGGGCTTTTTTTAAACGTCTATCATAACATAGGGATTCCAAGGAGATACAAAGTAAATTTTTTAACACGTTATTGCTCCCCACTAAGGCTACCGAATGGACTATTAGGGATGTAATAAACCGTTCCAGGGCGAAAGAATTAGTGATTTAGTCAGGGACTATGTCCTAAAAAGCCAACACACTGTCCATTTTTTGGGCGTTTTATGGTCGTATTCATAAGACCATATCTCATTGAATCCTTCACCGATTTGTACGAAATCTTCACCAATTCAGATGTCCGTCACCGAAGACCCAGAAAACCCCCTAACACCCTATGTATACCAATAGACATCTCAGATTTATCTCAAACCGAGTTAACCCTAAGTCAACTTTTTTGTCTATAATGGTTAAGGGTCACCTATAGACACTTTTAATAAACATTGATGAGTTATTCATATACCTGCTTTCATTTACCTTCTACGTTCACCACGTGACCTTGGGAGACCTTCACAAGTTTGGTCAAAATCGGTTGGCGTTTTTCTGCCGACATAGTCCCTAAACGGCTAACAGGGTTCTCGCGATATCTTATGTATTTACATAGGGATTTCATTCAAATTTGGCAGACATGTAAGCTCCATGGATCCGGAGAGTTTCTGAAAATATGGTAGGAATCGGTTATTAAACAACCCCAGAATAGTGTTTTGAAATTGTAAAGTCCCTCATTGAACAGTCCCTCAAATTATTTGTTTTCGGTCATCATTGCACATCAAAAAATAAATACAGATAATAAACCGTAATGTCCGATAGCATTTTAAGGAAACACGGTTATCGCCCCTGATATCAGTGTGGAAATTTAAGTCTGATATAAAATGCATAATAATGCCAATCGATATGTGGGGTAATGGTGAATGAATGTTTGTTTTGCGAGAAAATACAGATGATGTCCCTGATATAAAGAACATTTTGTGCCTACTGAGTGGGCATGTACCTTTAAAGTGTTTCCAAACATTGTTTTTTCTTGATAAAAAAGATAAATAAAAACAAAATAGAAATTTGTTCATTGGACATGGATGCCCCCACATGCATGTTACCTCAAAGGCCATAGTCATGTCTGTCCTTACTGGGGACAAGCAAAACCACAGTTGCACAAATTTACATACTACATTTAACCCTTTCAGCTCCACAGGCCTGTACAGTGGTATTGGAAAAAATGTAGATCCAGAGGAGCCGGCTCGTGACAAGCCGTCTCATCACCATCTGCACTTTTTGCCAAGTAATTTTCATATTTTTTAGAACAACACCTGTTCATAAATGGACTAGCTCTGAAAATCAATTTGTGACAATTGAATTGGCTGCAAAATAACATATCAAAATCAATTCTAGTTACATAGGGGTGAAAGATGACATAATATAATTACAGTTCATCATTCAATAGGTTAATATAAAGTCCCCGGATCTTAGATACCAGTATGTGCCACACGTAGTCATAAACACGTGTGTTTTTTGTCCCGCCTGCTTTAGAAGAAGCGGGACATAGGCATAGCTTTTCCGTCGGCGTCGGCGGCGTCGGCGGCATCGGCGGCGTCGGCGGCGGCGTCAACATTTCAAGTTAAGTTTTTGCGTTTAGCTCACTTTCCACAAAACTATAACTCCTACGACCTCCATACTTGGTATACATCAACACTGTGGTGTAACCATCTCACACAGAGGGAGCCCATGTCACCTTCACCTACTTTTCATGGTTCATTGACCTACTTTTCACATGCATTCAACGTTAAGTTTTTTAGTTTAGCTCTGTTTCTAAAACTTAACGCTCATGTTAATTTTCATTGCAACTTCTGCTTCCCTCAATGGAATGCTTTAATATTCCATACATGCATTTGTAACAACATCCCGCATCATTCTACAGAAAGCCCATGGTGCCCGCTAACCCCAAAGGTCAAGGTCATTGACTTAGAAATTTCCGTGTTTGGAAAAATTAACGCTCACTTTATGGTTTAATATTCCATACATGCATTTGTAACAACATCCCGCATCATTCTACAGAAAGCCCATGGTGCCCGCTAACCCCAAATAACCCCAAAGGTCAAGGTCACTGACTTAGAAATGTCCGTGTTTGCACAAATTAACGATCACTTTATGGTTTAATATTCCATACATGCATTTGTAACAACATCCCGCATCATTTTAAAGAAAGCCCATGGTGCCCGCTAACCCCAAATAACCCCAAAGGTCAAGGTCACTGACTTAGAAACTTCCGTGCTTGGAAAAATTAACGCTCACTTTATGGTTTAATATTCCATACATGCATTTGTAACAACATCCCGCATCATTCTACAGAAAGCCCATGGTGCCCACTAACCCCAAATAACCCCAAAGGTCAAGGTCACTGACCTAGAAATTTCCGTGTTTGCACAAATTAACGCTCTCTTTATGGTTTAATATTCCATACATGCATTTGTAATAACATCCCACATCATTCTACAGAAAGCCCATGGTGCCCGCTAACCCCAAATAACCCCAAAGGTCAAGGTCACTGACTTAGAAATTTCCGTGTTTGCACAAATTAACGCTCACTTTATGGTTTAATATCCCATACATGCATTTGTAACAACATCCCGCATCATTCTACAGAAAGCCCATGGTGCCCGCTAACCCCAAAGGTCAAGGTCACTGACTTAGAAATTTCCGTGTTTGGAAAAATTAACGCTCATTTTATGCTTTAATATTCCATACATGCATTTGTAACAACATCCCGTATCATTCTATAGAAAGCCCATGGTGCCCGCAAACCCCAAAGGTCTAAGTCGCTGACTTAGAAATTAACGCACAGTTTATGCTTTAATATTCCATACATGCATTTGTAACAATATCCCGCATCATTCTACAGAAAGCCCATAATTCTACAGAAAGCCCATGGTGCCCGCTAACCCCAAAGGTCAAGGTCACTGACTTAGAAATTTCCGTGTTTGGAAAAATTAACGCTCAGTTTATGCTTTAATATTTCATACATGCATTTGTAACAACATCCCGCATCATTCTACAGAAAGCCCATGGTGCCCGCTGACCCCAAAGGTCAAGGTCACTGACTTAAAAATTCCCGTGTTTGGAAAAATTAACGCTCAGTTTATGCTTTAATATTCCATATATGCATTTGTAACAACGTCCCGCATCATTCTACAGAAAGCCCATGGTGCCCGCTATCCCCAAAGGTCAAGGTCACTGACTTAGAAATTAACGCTCAGTTTACGCATTAATATTCCATACATGCATTTGTAACAACATCCCGCATCATTCTACAGAAAGCCGCCCATCATTCTACAGAAAGCCCATGGTGCCCGCTAACCCCAAAGGTCAAGGTCACTGACTTAGAAATTTCAGTGTTTGGAAAAGTGAACGCTCAGTTTATGCTTTAATATTCCATACATGCATTTGTAACAACATCCCGCATCATTCTACAGAAAGCCCATGGTGCTCACTAACCCCAAGGTTATTACAAGCTCCTTATATACTATCAAACTGCGCCAGGCGGGACATTTTGCTCCGCGGAGCTCTTGTTTAGATTTGTATCGTTTTTCTGAACCAAGCATTGTACCTCAAAATCACGGTTTTCTAAACTTAAAGCCGTGTTTCAGGTATGAAATGCATACAATTATGGTAGGTATACTAGCCTTGCAGTTTTGGCAAGTATCCCAAATTGCTCACTATTATGTTCTATATGGAATTGTTTACATTCTCTTTCATATGTCTTATTCTATCCCTTTACATCTCTTTACATGCTACTTCAATGCTAGTGGGAAATTAGAAACACTTCGCTCCATACATCTGGCGAGGGTAGCAATTTAATCCCATCTATTTAAATGTTCCACACGGAAGAGTGATTTTTGCAACCGGTTATCAGGCGTGTTTGATATGTTAGCGATATTAATCTGTCAATGTTATAATTATTAATAAAGAACATACACATGCAGAAATATTTGTCATTTTACCGTGTCAATGTGTTTATCTGACATTTACATGAATATCTTGTAAATTTGAAAGCTTCATTTCGTTACGTTGAATGTTGAACAACAACAAGAGAAAAGATGGCTTCCATGGGAAAATGATTTCCCTGTTCTATTAAATTTGGCAATTCACTAGTTCTACATCAAAGATTATTTGTTTAAAGGTATAAACTATACAGTTTACTAACTTTTGACCTCCATGCAACAGGTTTGTGTATGCACTTCGGTTGCTCACATTTTTTGAATGGGTAAAATTGTAACCGTAGATAGCATATCGGAGGCGAATTATTGTAGCTAGTGGGAAATGAACTCTGAACATCATGGGTGAACGACTTGGGGACATAAAAAGTTTATGGATGGAGGTAAGACGAGAAATATGTCCACTGACACTGACAGCCATTTCGTTGCTTACGCCTAACTACTGTGTGTTTGTTTGTTAGTGGTTAACAGCCTATCAACAGCTAAGGTCATTGGCCGGGTCTGTACAAATGGGGGTGGGGGGGATATCCCAAAATCAGAACTGAGTATTTACAATAAAAAATCTATGTAGCCCTGAAATCAGAATAATCCTGAGCTGAGGCAAGGTCCTCGCCACACTAGAATCACTTGGCCCCCTCCAAAAAGCAGTAGGATCAGTAATAATCTTACTACTTTTATAATGGGAAATAACCCAATTCAACTCCCAGGTAACAAACGAGCCAACGATAAATACGTACCAGAGGGCCAAACCAGGCAAACCGTGATTCCTATAATGAGGAACCCCTACCGTTAATTTACGCCGTCGCGTTCGCCCGACCAACCACCCACGCGTAACTACTTCGTGAAAAATCCATCTCTGTGAAGAAGCAACTGTGTACGGACGGACGATGGACGAAAAGCGGTAACAATAGTTCACTTTAGCCTTTGGCTCAGGTGAGCCAAAAAGGTAAATATTATGTTAATGGTATGAGTTTGTTCCAAATGCTCACATGTATGAAGTGTTCACGTACTAATATTGAAACAATCCGGAATATTACAGTAATATGATGATAATGAAACTTGTACAGACTTATTGACAGTGAATTCCTATATAGCTGTCACGAGTTTGTTTGCAAGCAGTGTAGATCCAGTGTAGATCCAGATGAGCTGGTTCGTGATGAGCCATCTCATCAGGATATGCACGTTTTGCAAGTAATTTTCATATTTTTAGGGGAAAAACACCCCATTTCATAAATGGACTAGTCTTAAAATCATGTTGTGACGAGTGGATTGGTCGGAAAGTTACCATATCGAGATTATATAGGGATGAATTGTGAGTAAACGGTCGCCTCTACAACAACCCCCTCTCTGTAGCAACCATAAATACATGGAATGGACTGCATACGTTTATTTAAGGATAAATCCAATCGTCATAAAAGGATTTTCAGACTAATCTATAAGAACGGGGTGATTTGTCTCCATGCACAATATGAATACTTGAAGAGACGGCTCGTTACGAACCAGCTCATTTGGACCTGCACTGATTACAAACACTGATAAATAGGCATGTAGTGTTGGAAGGGTTAATCGTCTTACACCATCTCTCACATCGGCCAAACAAACAAACATTCCGCTTTCGCTGGCGAGACAAAAAAAACTGTGACGTCCACTATTTTAAACCCCAAAAGATAGCATTCTTACCAAGTCTTCACCGATTTCTAAAACATAATTTTTTAATTTCATCCCCGTCGCTCGCGTCCGCGCAGTCTGATCTGATGTATGGTAAGGGGCTGATCGCCATTATGACCTACTCCGTTCGCCACTCATTTTCGCTAATAACGTATAATATTGTGCGTACGCACGGACTGACAAGACACCATCTTAAAACGTACGCTGAGCGCACGGACGAACGCCATTACAACGCGGTAAGTATATGATAGGTATGCATACATACATGTATACTACGACCACCATATAATCACTAAGTACATGTAAAGGCTGATTACTGTGTTGTGAGAAAAATCTGACCAAGAGGTCCAGCGCGCGAAACGGTGCTATTGGTATAGAATGCAGACATATATATTAGACGAAGTACACGATAACAATCAGACGGATTTATGGACATCGTTTGGTGAAATTGGAGTTAATACTTGTAATAAGAAGTGCATACCAATGGATGTTATTATTGATAACGACGGCACTTCAAATAAAGTGTGCGACATCCTGTCTAAATATGCTAAATGGGAAACGGATTTCCGTACATTGTTAAACTCAAGTTCAGACCAAGATGATATATACAGACACATTTCAATTTTAGATGTTAAAACTGCTATAGATAATGCCAGGAGAGGAAAGGCATGTCGCTTTGATAGTATTCCAATAGATGTGTTAAAGAATTGTACACCTGTATCCTTTCTACACGTACTCTTCAATATCTGCTTTGACACTGGAACAATTCCATCTGCATGGGGTAAAACTAGTATATGCCCAATAGCAATGTCTAGTACTGTGGACCCAAGACACCCATTTTCTTATAGAGGTATTTCGCTAGCATCAGCAATGTATACACTCTATAGCTCTATTATACATACACGTCTATCGTTCTGGTTGGAAACAAATGGCAAACTTCTTGACGAACAGAACGGTTTCAGGAAGTGGCGTAGTACAATAGATCATGTAGCATGTTTAACATATATTGTTGAAACAAGAAGGAAACTATAGTTGTCAACATTTTGTGCATTTATCAATTTTCGAAAAGCTTATGATTCCATTAATAGATGCAAAGTATGGACTCGTATGAAGTGTTCACATTCTAGTATTGAAACAATCCGTAATATTAAAGTAATATGATGATAATGAAACTTGTACAGAATTATTGACACTACATACCTATATAGCTGTGTTTGCAAGCAGTGTAGATCCAGTGTCGATCCAGATGAGCTGATTCGTAATGAGCCATATCATCAGAATATGCATGTTTTGCAAGTAGTTTTCATATTTTTAGGCAAAAAACACCCAATTTCATAAATGGACTAGCCTTAAATCATGTTGTGACGAGTAGATTGGTCAGAAAATTACCATTTCAAGATTATTTAGGGATGACAGGGTTCAGAACATTCCTAATTTAACCACTGAAGGCATCAGCAACCTGTGACTTGGCTTATACATGTATATACAAGTGATCACAGATTCCAAGAATAAAACCAAACAGAAACTTACACCATTATTTGTAGAAACGGCGGGACACTATTGGACCAACCCTCATTTAATAACTCCGGCATTTTAGGTTTTTGATCATGATTTGTGTCTTTATTTATACAAAGGGGATGTTTTTTGCTCTAAAAAAAATTAATTGCGAAAAGTGCAGATCCTGAAGAGATGGCTCGTTACAGCCGGCTCATCTGGATCTAGACTGCTTGCAAACACCGCTATAGGTCTGTATATCCACTCGATATAGTAAACAGGCTGACAAAGAGTTGAGTCATCTCCATTGACGTTGGTTATTGTTATAATACAGGGCTGCCGAGTACATAAAAGTGATACCAAAGTTCTGTAAACAAATGATCCACTTGTATAAAGGGCATATGTACACACGCCGCATTTGAAACAGCGGGTTCCCAGTTCGATTCTCGCATCGGCAATGTTTGTTTACTTCTTTTATTAAATATAATACAAATAAGAAAGACTAGACAGTATGTGTATAAAACATGGATATGCCCCCGTGGCATATTGGACACTAACTGGAGAAACTCTTACAAACCTAACTTTGACGTAAATGTAAAAACGGACGGACGTAAATACGGACGGATGTACGGAACCTCAAGAGCAACGCAATAGGCCACCTCCCCCCACCCCCCTCCCCTTGCTACCGCATAGGGGGCATAAACATTGCGGGCTCTTTGAAATTTGGATTATTATAAAGCAACATAATCTTGAAATTCATTCCAACATTTAGCTACGTGTCCAATTTTACATATCATTTGTGTTTTACTTCATAACGCGTAAGGAATTCACATGCCAAATATCTAGTCTCCAACAATTACGGTTTACTAAGTTTTACGTCTTACATGTACAAGCAACGTGACGAACGGATGCACAGACGGACAAACGAACAGACGAACGGACACATGTGACGAAAACAGTAACAATATATCTATTTTTTCCAAATTATTTTCGTCAGTTGTGATATTCGAACCTGGGACGATTTATTCAGCGACATCAGGTGTTCAAGTCCCTTTATTATTCATAACAGATTTTGTAAACAAAGGCATTTAAAAAGTGAAAGTGAATGGGTTTAATGTCCCAGCAACAGCTAAGGACATATAGAGACGGGACCACAGTTTCAAGTCTCATCCGACAGACCAGTGGGATGGAAATACTATGTTAGTATTGTTCACGTCTAGGGAGAGGTTTGGACCCACAACCTCCGGAATGAAAGTCAGGTGGTCTAACCCCTAGGCCTCAACCCATCCCAATAAAGGCATGTAAACAACGCCAGGACCACGTGGTCGAATTATATTTTATTACTTGGCATAAATCCGGCTGTATTCAAGTTAAATTATACACGCAGACATGCCATGTGATTTTGTACCTAGATAGATGTGCGATATATCATGAAACATATTGACAACATTTATGAAATTTTCCGTAAATGACTTGGAAAGTTGACGAAATGTTTAGAGTAAATGCCGCATTTGATATGAAAATTTCGTCAACTTTTGACGTCATTTACAGAAAATATCTAAGGCACGAATTTGTCCGTAGGAAACGAGTATGTCCGCAGTGAGTTTAGGGGTTGTCTTAAGGTGTTCCGTGAATTTTTAATATACATGCACATGTATCGTTTATGGATTCTGAGTTCATCTAAACGATGTTTAAACAATGTAATAACATATGCTCTATTGCTACAATGTCGATTAAAACGTATGCTCAGAATAGTAGCTGCAAACATGGATAATTGTTTAGTATTAGTATATATCCATTAGTAGACCAAATGAGCTGGCAGCGTAGGAACTGACCAGACTGTGCTAATCTTGGGCTATGCTATAAGCTTTTTGTATCACATAATAAATCATATATTCGTCAATATATCTAAATCACGAACCAACACGGAACAACTTGTTCATTTACGCAGTCTGAGAGTGGCATATACTAGTCCGTATTGAGAAACGGAAATCGATTCTTCGCAAACACGACACCAGTATGTGCCGAACTCCCGGGACCACCAGAATACAGCTCATGAAGACGTGTTTGCTGGCCATATTTCATCATATTTCATCAAAATCCGTTGCGTATTAAGGAATATACCAAATAATACTTATTTGGAGTGGGCGAGCTTTCAACACGTTCAGCCATTGTTATTGTTGTTGTAACCACGTGATCATGCACCTTGACATTGGACTATTCTAAATATCAAACGATATAATGGCATAACTATTCCGATGCAATTTTGAGGATATTTTATTAAACACAGGCTAAAATGAGTATATATTTAGTAAAACTCTTACGGAACACAACGCCAAACAAGTCATGAAATTTCAGCAGAATCGGTCGATTCATTCAGAAAATATGATAATTTAAAGTGAAACCGAAAGTTACAGTGTAATTTAAAAACAAACCAATATGCGTGTGTATCCTAATTCCGGCATATTAAAAAACATAAGTATTAAAAAGCATGCAATAAAACAATGTAGGGTATGTGTATGATATCTATTCAATGTCACTGCAGTTAATTGTTGTAGATGTGGGTACTTCTGACATTTGTCGCGTTTTTATTTTGACAAGAGTTGGATAGAATTAACAATGTCTCCAAAAATATTGAATAATTTTCAATAAAATTTCAGAATGTAGTATCTAAATGGTGGATCTAGACATGTAAATGATTTTATCTAAAGCTGTGAAGTTTTAATCACGTAAAGTACGTATGTAAGTACTCTTACATATAATGTTTTATTTTTTGAAAATTTCACAATTTTTAAGTGTCAATCAATCACATAGGGTGTTAATTTTAACTACTTTCGCCACCTTTTATACAAGTGCTATTAGTGATTCATTAAACTGCAGTATTTGATCTTTCCAAAAAACTTGTCAAAAGATGGGGAGGCCCCGAGCTAGGGTAAAATCATAGTTTGGCGCAACTATACGGTACTTTATTATTTTGTTCAGTTTATCTTGGCGAGCGAACGGACAAAATGCATGGCACACGTCCACAATTCACACGTGCTGATGCAATATGAGCCACGTCGTGTCGAAAAGGTACATTATGACATAAATGACGTTATCGAGTAAATGACGTCGGAAGCGTCACTTTCATTGTTTGCTTCTGACATGGCTGACGTCGTTACTGACAGCTGGCAATGACACTCGATAAAACGTATATTCGTATGCTTGTCGGTGTTCCTTTAGAGAAACTAACGAATTGTATGTAGGCCATTGATTATTTTACAATTTTATACCAACAAATAAACTTGTGCTCTCGGTGTTGTTATTACCATAATGATGAAAAACAAGTAGTTTCAGCAGCCTGTGAGTAGGTTGAGTCTGCAGCCAAGTCCGCGTATGGAAAAGACGTAGTAAAGTAAAATTGTTTGTATAAATTTAGGACTGGCCACGATGTACATAATATATACATGTACATTAATTTTGTATACTTAAATAAATGATATCAAGTGGATAAAAAGTAAATTAAAGCTAGTGAAAGTTGCCGATAAAAACCTAGTCCGAAATCTTTTAGCGACTCTAGTCTCCCATATTTTAACACGAATTTGCTGGCTGTAAGTCGCTCTGCGTTACGGCGAAACACGTACTACATATTGAAGAATATCGGAGACACCAGCTGAGTGCTCAAAACCGCTTTAGTTAGTGAGCACCAATGGTGGGTGCTTCTTCATACACACACGTACACAGTATCAGTAACACGGGGTCTATTGTAAATTGATAAAACAGAGTCAACAGATCCATGCTACTGCCGAACAGCAATAACATAAACTATACGGGGGGTGATCAAATAATGCGCGGACTTTGCTATATATTGAACATTTTATGCGATACAGAAATTAAATTTCACCATCCAGAAAACAAAGCTATATTCAATGATGATTAGAAATATTGTGAATCTTACGCACAGTCCGAAGAGGATTTTCACTATTCGCCATTCCACCAATGAGACACACGCCATGCTTTTAACAAGCCATATAGATCGCCAGGCTATAGGAGTGTGCTATTTGATTAGGAGCCACACTCGTCACAACATCATGCTACAGATTGTTCAGTGACTGAAATGTGAGCAGCGTAGTCCCTGATCAGTGGATGTACATGCTGATCTGGGGCTATACTGAATCAGTGTATCAGCCTGGGCCCTAGTACATATGGAAAACTATAATATTGTCCAGATCGAACGAAAACTATCGACACATATACAGGGTTTATACCATATGCTAACGGAATAGTTCTGATTGTAGTCGGTGACATAAATAATAACCCACAGGCAGATAGCTAGCATATTACTTAACAAACCCCGAAGGAAGATAACCAGTAAATAATTACTGCAGGTCAAACAATTAAATAATATTTAAAAAAAATACAAGAATAAATGTTAAGAAAGTGACAAAGCAAACAAAAATGTTTCAGACAAAAAGAGGCCTTAATGGGAATTAAGACCAGGCTGGATCATGCGATAAAACAAAATCTACAAACTTAACATATTGTCAATGATTTGCTGAATAAATGTGGAACTATGCAAACCCTTGTCACTGGTGTCTGATTTACATAGGGTCTACACTAATTTTAGATGCAGTTATATATTTCTTGAGCAATTATTTAGATAAATACTGCTGTATTTCAGATAATGATCAATCATAGACAAGTTTGGAAACATGCTATTACGAAGTAAAAATTGTAATTGCCAATTATAAATTCGTGTATGGTACATGTAATATGTCTCTTTGAAATTACTAGTGTTTGTATACCACCCTATCAAATGTAAACACAGACCCGTGTAATATCACCTCGTATTTGAAGTAGTCATTACGTGTCAGTGCGATGTGGTCTTCTCCGGGTACTCCGGTTTCCCCACCATACATCTCACGGAGTAATGCAGTCTAGGCCGGAATTAGCCGCCCGCATTACTCTGATTAAACATTATCGACTGTAATATGCACCGTATGAAATCAAATTTTAAGATGTCTGACCATGACCGACGGTATGGTACGTGACACGTTGCACGAATATCAATTCCACGAAACTATAAACTATAACATTTATCTCAGAAGGCTAAACAGCTGCCAGCCTGAACCGCGGCACTCACTGCATCTCACTAATATATTGCATCTCACTAATATATAGGCAAATAATCATACCGTCGTGTATTACCTTCTCTGTTGCTCTCGTCTTCAGAATGAGTGTAATTAATTGTCATCTAACTAAATAACAACAGATAAACGCCGCGACTGAATTCGAATAATAGCGCATATAAGGACAAGCCGCGAAACGACCGTAGCGGGCCCCAAAACTTATTATATCATATCTTGCATAACCCAATCCCATATGGATCCTTCCCTGCTTGATCTCTTTTGCCAACCCGCAAAAATAATCATCATGCCCTGGTCAACACTCAAATAGCATCATCATATAGGATGCCACTGGTACTTACACTCAGCCATTTTCCGACCGGACATACCGGCATAGTGCGATAAGAGAATGCACTAGATGGGTACTTTAACGATCGTGATTCATTCCGGATCCCGACCGGAAACCTGGCTTGTCCCTCATGTACGTCTTTGGCTTTCTTGTATGTGAGAGTTGAATCTGGTTATGCCCGTTATATATATGATTAATATGATTATTCATAATCCTATTACTATTAGGGTAAGGGGCCAAGTGGCTTTGGTGTGGTATGGACCTGGCATCAGGTCAGGTTACCATAATTTCAGGGCTGAATGTTGTATTTTTTCGATGTAAATATTCCGTTCTGATTTTTAGATTCACACCCCCATTTATCATGTTGAATACGGGATCTGTTACGCCAAGATATGATATGTGCCTGCGGTCAATTAGACTTAAGCCCGGATGAAATATACAATGTAGTTATCAATGTCAAATTATCAGTTTATGTACACAACCCCACGCTATACACACCTATAATACAAGCAATGTACTCATACATACCAGATTCACACCATACATTCCAAGACATACATGTATAATATAAATTACAGTTTCGTTTACATGGTTATATTCGCAAGTCTATGACTTCTGGCTATAATATCACTTGATATGCTGTCAGTACTTAAATCACCACCTAAAGTTCAACAAGTAGTTTCACGTCACAAATATTGCACCACTGTAAGTTCAATCTCTGAGTTCACTGTAGTATGTCTACTAGTCATCAGTACTGTTATCAACAATTAATACAATTAATTAGCAAACACGAAGAAAATTGTTCAGACAAAATAATTGCAGAAATAATTAAACTGTTTCTTCACACTCTCATTACACATGTAAAATTCCTGTTCATATTCAGTCAATGTTCACCACCCTGTCAATCTTCACCAGAATAACCCCTTAGTTCTCGGACTATGAACCAAATTCCATGTCGAATTTGTTTCATGTAAATATACAGTATCGGCTCCCATACTAAGAAATAACGTTCATGTCAACTTGGTGTCACAATATAGGTCCCTTCGGCTGCTATACTAACTATCAAATTTCATATCAAATTTGAAGCATAGATCCTGGACTAATAATCAAATTCCATGTCGAATTTGTTATCAGGTACAGTACCACACTGTTATGTCATCAATGGGTAATTCGTTGTTCCATCTTTAATCATACGACTAAACTGTAGTCTCTCTGCTAAATAATTCCTGGCTCATCTGGAGCGCTATCTCTGCATGCATGTGTATACTCGAACATATACTGCTCCCCAACTTCGGTATCGTCACGGGCCCCGCTATCGCTCCGGTTCGACTCTACCATCTACTACACCAAGACTCCGACATACACTACTAAGTATGTTGTCGCTACCCAACAATTCACAAATTCCATACACGATAGACATTTCACTAGTCTACAAACTACAATAATTATCTTACCTGACAATTCTCAGCTTGTAAAATCCAATATCAAATATTCCATTCCCCACACACATACAAACACAACCTATCTATTCAAATGCATGTTGCCAACTGACCACAATACATGTATCAGCAACAATTCACACAATAGCTCACGAACCTGCATTCAAACACAATACATAATCTTCACACCTTCGCCTGGACACTACATGCCCATTGTTATGCTACACAGTACCATACATCTAGATTTCGACTCATATTATCTTGCGGACATATTCGCAGCTCACCTGTACCAGAATATGTCCGCGAACCTATTCGTGTCTTAGACACGCCCGAATATGTCCGCAATAATACGAGGTCGGGACGGACGGACAGACGGGCGGGCGTGCGGCGTGTGCATAACAAACGTTTTTTGTTTGGATAGGGTTTAACGGCCTATCAACAGCTAAGGTCATTTAAAGCCGGGTCAATGGGTTTAGTATTAAATCCCATATATTACCTGTACAAGTACATGTACATGTTCAAGTACATGTACAAATGGGGAGAAAACCCCAAAATCAGAACTAAATATTTGGAATAACACAATAATTCCGCCAATAATCCCAAAAGCAGTAGGATCAGTAATAATCTTACTACTTTTATAATGGGCAATAACCCAATTCAACTCCCATGTAACTAAAGAGCCAAAGAGAAAAACGTACCTGAGGGCCAAACCAGGCAAATCGTGATTCATATAAGAAGGAACCCATACCGTTAATTTACGCCGTCTCATTCGCCCGACCACCACCCACGCATAACAAACGTATATATAAGGTATATTCATAGGTTTACATACATTTGTTTATGTTACAGTGTAATGGGGGGATTTACTGGACTCACCCGTGATCTGGATTAGTGTGAAAACACATTTACGAACACATTTAAATTTATAACTGCTCTGGCTGGCATCGCACGGCGGAATGCCCAACATGTCACAAACAGTGTAGATGTATATTCACGTAAGGTCATGCATACACATTCATGAACAATACAACTGTAGTTGTATATTTCATGAATGGCTGACACAGACTATGATCCATCTACATTGTATATTAGTGAACACATACATGGACGAACGTAGTGTTTATAATAAATGAACTAGTATGAATGTAATTGCACAGAATCGTCTCCTTATAGATTGTAGATACCAGGTTAAATATAATAATCGTTCAGCCATCAATAATAATGACGTCGACCGACAAAATAGACCTTACGATGTGTGCGACCAACGTAACCCCAGATCAGCATGCGCATTCGCGCAGTCTGATCATGATCTGCGTTGGTCAATATTTAACTACAGTTACTGTAATGATATTACCTCGTGTATGTGTTTAATTTCTGCCCGCATTGTATATAATTATGTGGGAATGCACATTATGATCAGGATCTACACTGCAAACGTATGTCACAAGGGTGTATTTATCGGCCGGGGCCTACATGTAATAACCATGGGTACAAATACTATCCGCTAATAATGACTGATATTATTCTCTCATGAACGGGGGTGTCTTCAAGCACAATGTCAGACGGGCCCGCGGCCGGCAAAGAATAAATGAAAACATAATTTACTTTGTCGTACGCCATCATTACGTCAATACAAGGGAATAAATTATGTGAAATAATACATGAAACATGTTCATAAAATAGCAAAAGACAGAAGTGCTTACCTGGAATAAAGTGAAAACAAATTTACGAAACACATGTAAATTTATGACTGCACTGGCTGGCGTCTCACGGCGGAATGCGCCGCGGTCTCGTAGATCACGCCCGAAATTCAAATCCGAACGAGATTCTACGAGACGTCAGTCAGAGCAATAAAATTGCCACAGGCACCACATACGGCACTAAATATCGAAAAGTAAACAGTGCAAATACTATTATGTGCTTATAATATATATATGGGATATATAATAGGCATAGGATAATACGGAAGCTATATGTCTATATTGGATATTATAGGGTAGGTTTCGAGAGTGTTTTTGGGTTTGGAGAGGTAAGTATCGCGTGGTCTAAAGGTTAGACCACACCAAATAGTTGTACTGTATAATGTAACCGAATCCCATCCAATAAGGCCAGTCTCTCCTACTTTCACTAATCGTATGGATGCTGTGGGACCTACTTGTACATGACCTGCAGCCAGTCTGTACTGGTTCTGCATGAATTAAACAATAGGTTTACTTACTCCTAAGAAAGAAAAATCCAGCCTCGTCATATCACCCAATATTGTTTACATTTTTTGGCCACGGAAACTCCGTTTACATCACGTGACCAACAGGTTCAATGTTTTCTTCTAAATGCTACAAATTTGCTGAAAACTGGTGTTAAAAGCACCCCGAAATGTTCCTCAAGATTTGCAAGCAAACTGTGTCTGTGACCTCAAAACGCCTGCACCATTTTTTTTATACCGGACTACTTATGCCCCTGGGCGATTTCGCGCCATTTGGTACAGTCTAACCTATAAGTGTATCAGTCTCACTACAAATCTGTCTACAATATTTACTATTCTAAACTGGGTTCTATTCCTTGATACAGTACCAAGTTTGGAGCAAATATCTAAAATGGTTGTCACACAGAAGCTGTGTAACTCCACCATGTGACTGTCCACATTCTGCTTTAAATTTAGCTACTACAGAAATATGGAGAATTTTAATAGATAATGAATGAAAAGCACAAAAGTCTATAAAATCACATAACATACCCTAAATAGTGTTATAGCTAACCATTCTACATATAATCTCATCACTCAAACTATGCCAACATGTATGCCACTCTGGAATGGTCGATAGACAAAAGGGTACTGGCATGGAACGGTCAGTCAAGAAATTTGTTTTATGACACAGGAGGAAAGGAAAAACAATGTTTTCTGAGTACTAGTGTATTGGTACTA
The DNA here is from genome assembly GCA_029237695.1 of Conchocele bisecta. Classification (NCBI taxonomy): domain Eukaryota; kingdom Metazoa; phylum Mollusca; class Bivalvia; order Lucinida; family Thyasiridae; genus Conchocele; species Conchocele bisecta. Next base: position 71,931,534 of record CM055279.1, on the reverse strand, counting down.
TACTGATATTCGAAAACAATACACTTACGCCTAATTTTGGCAAATTTTGGAACAGCGTTGTGATGTAGCGCCATTTTCACGAACTTCTTAATTGTCCACCAGGCACCCAATATCAATGAAAAAAACATGAAAAAACACACTATAATGACTGTTTTTGGTGTTTTTTACTGTCACATTCCAAGCCCAATCATCTACAGGTACACTGGGATATTATATTTGACAAATAAAGCTGAGAAATAAAGATTTTAGAAGATTTTGAAGGCGATAATTATCCGTCTGCGATACGAAAAGAACACAATTTGTTGCATCGCGGAGTTCGCTCGATTACTCTCGTCACAGTAACTTTAAATTATGTTCAATGAGACATAGCTACAAGAAACATAAACTTCCAACTTCAAATTCTACAAAAAAAACATATCTCAAATAGGGCCTAGGCCCACCTTATAGGTTAGACCACATCAAATAGTTTTACTTTATAATTTAACCAGATTCCATCCAATAAGGCCAGTCTCTCCTACTTTCACTAATCGTATGGATGCTGTGGGACCTACTTGTACATGACCTGCAGCCAGTCTGTATTTGTTCTGCATGAATTAAACAATAGGTTTACTTACTCCTAAGAAAGAAAAATCCAGCCTCGCCATATCACCCAATATTGTTTACATTCTTTGGCCACGGAAACTCCATCACTTACTTACATCACGTGACCAACAGGTTCAGTGTTTTCTTCTAAATGCTACAAATATGCTGAAAACTGGTGTTAAAAGCACCCCAAAATGTTCCTCAAGTGCAACTCGGTAGTAATGGATCAAGAATTGCAAGCAAACTGTGTCTGTGACCTCAAAACGCCAGCACTATTTTTTTATACCGAACTACTACTACGATTTCGCGCCATTTGGTATAGTCTAACCTAAACAATAAAACAACTCCGGTTACATTTACGGTGTCAGATTAAATCACGATACGGAAGGCGATATGCTTCTCCGTACTGAAAATGTGCTTACAGTATTGTTTCGAAATGTATGTCGTTACCTTTGGTATGACAAACTGTAATCGGACGACAGACTTTATTTGGCTGAAGATCACGCGACTTCTTCATTTACTAAACTGAATTGGGAAATCCGCATCACTCACGTCTGCGCAGTTTGATCTGATGTATGGTAAGGAGCTACCCTGCTCGCCATTATGACCTACGCTGTTCGCCACTCATTTTCGCTAATCACGTATAATATTGTGCGGACGCACGGACTGACGGACACCGTCTTGAAACGTACGCTGAGCGCACGGACGAACGACGTTACAACGAGGTAACTATATGATAGGCATACCTCCATATACTACGATGTGAAACGAAAACTGACCACAAGATAATCACAATGTACATGTAAACATAACTGACCGCTCGGACAATACCGGTATAAATGATAGACTATAGTAAGCTGTTGGAGGTCAGTCGATGAGTTCAACCATATGTAAACCATGTGTATTATCATAAGTCTCGTTTTCGTGTATAATAAATACCTGATGGAGGGCACGTTATTATTTACAAAGAAATCTTTGTAAATATCTTGTGTCAGATACAAAAATCGCACATCTTCTGTGGTAAAAAATGCCATGGTACGTAACTCACTGTGGAGAGGAAGTGTGTTTTCGTGCCCGGCTAGCTCAGTCGGTTAGAGCGATGGTACTGTAAATCCTGTGACAAAAACACAACAAAAATCTTGGTTGTTGTAAATATCTCTTTGTAAGATAAACCAGATGGCCGCGGCCCGCATGTCGAGCCCGCCGAGGCATTTGATGGTCTCAGAGTGTATTTATTTGAAGTTTGATGCCCAAGAAGCATACAAAGTTTCAAGCATATCTGACTTACGGTTACAGAGATAGTAGGTATGTGAAAAGTTTAACGCAAATTTTGACAGAAAATTAAACGCAAACTTCAAAGTCACTTGACCTTGACATAGGGGCACAGGGGCCGCATGTAATACGCATATGAAGTTTCAAGTCAATGTGACTTAGGACTGCAGAGATATAAGGTATTTAAAAACTTTAACGCAGATTTCGGAACGCAAATTTCTAAGTCATTTGACCTTGACCTTAGGCAGAGCGGTCGCATGAGTGGGATACATAATGAATATATGGATGATGACCAATAAGCATATGAAGTTTCAAGCAAATATGACTTACGGTTACAGAGATATAAGGTATTTAAAAACTTTAACGCAGATTTCGGACGGATGGACCGACGCACAGACACCCGGACGTCATTGTGATCACTATGTCTCGCTTTCCGCAAGCGGGCTCGACAAAAATCACACATCTTCTTAGGTAAAAAACACTTGTCTCATTTATCTAGAGCTGTACTGTCTGTTCATGATTGCACAGTAAACAAACAAGTCGTGGATAATAGAACAGCCATATACCTGGTTACAGAGGAACCTCACTAAACTGGATACCAAAACATTTGTACTTTCATAGGTTTCTTTGCAATTTATCTCTAATATGCTGTTCCTGATTGAAAAGTATAAAACATTGAACGGACTGATCATATAATATATATTATGTGGCTGTGACTGGATAAATTGGGTCTACCAACCATACATACACTACCTTCGTGCCACGTCAATGGAGGTGGGCGTACTGGGCGTCAGTGAATGGGTGTCTCGGGTCGCAAATAATGGCCCTCATGCAGTCGCGAATTCTCTCATTCTCGGCTGTCGGCTGAGATTGGATTAATTTATTGTCGTTGGCTCAGAAGAAAACATTTATGACCACTGCGATCAGATCAGGGTCTACACTGTTCACCGGACAGTAATTTTCTGACACGAACATTTTGTTTATTGGTGTTTAACGGCCTATCAACAGTGAAGGTCAACGGGTTCGACCCCGAATTTAACCTGTTGCATTGTGGTGAAAATCCCAAAATTAGAACTTAATATTTACATCGAGATAAATATATATTCAGCCCTGAAATTATAATAACCTGACCTGGTGCCAGGTACATACCACACAGTCACTTGGCCCCTTCCCCAAAAAGTAATTACTTATAAATAAGGGATATCAACAGATTCAACTCTCAAATCTAAGAAAGCCAAAGACCAAATGACTCTGGTCGGGATTCCGGTAAGGATGAATCCTGATCATTAAATTACCTATCATGCTCACAAACAACCACAACTGACACAAACGGAATTGATTGATGTATTCAATGGCAAAAACAATATCAGTGGAATGGAAATACTATGAAAGGCCGTTTTTATGCCTATGGTGGGATTTGATGTATTGGTGTTTAACGGCATATCTGTGTCCCAGCCAAGGTAAAAAGCTATCGGGCCTCGGTTTCAAGTCTCATCCAAACACGGGTGGGATGGAATGACTATTTCAAGCATATGACGGGGATTGGAAAACTGGAAAATCGCTGACCAGTATCCATGAATACAATTGTAATCTTTATTTTATTTATTTTTATTTCAAAGACGATTGGATAAGAATATACTACCGTCACAAACCTAAGTATTCGTACACCATTTGTTTAGGGAAACAAACTACTTTAAATAGGGAGTTTCCCAACCAAAACAAACTGCACCCAAATATGAGACACGCCATGTGATTTTGTACCTAAGAACATATGTGATTTTTCATGAAATATCTTTACAGAAACTGTGATAATTATGTAAGCGACGTCGAAAGATGGCCAAATTATCATAGCAAATGAATGAATTCCGCATTTTCCATGGAAATTTCATCATCTTTCAACGTCATTTACGGAAAATATCGTAAATTGTGTACATATCATGAGATATGGCACATGTTCTAATGTACAAAATCACACAGCGTGTCTCATAATTATTATGTACATTGTCATTGTGATACACCAGTACAACCATACTAACCCTAACTACTGGGACAATCTTTGTACAATAAATCGTGTCCGAATATTTATTGTTATTATGGTAATATTTTCCCTCGCCGTAACAAGGACCATATTGTATTTCAGAGAAAGGTATTGACCAGCATCAGTAAAGCGTTCATCCATCTCGATATGAGTACGGCTGGGCAGGATCTACGCAGATTCAACTATGTCTGCAAGGTCAGTGAAGTAATATTCAAGGTCACATGCTGACACACCAGTCAAATGTAATTTCTGACCAGTGTGGAATGGACCTTCCCATGTTTTTTTCAGACTATATTGCATTTCTCAGAAAGGGGTATTGGTTTAGAAATAAGAACAATATCCACACATTGTGTAGATCCTGATAAGACGGCTCGCTACGAGCCGGCTCTTCGTGATCTACACTGTTTACAAACAGTATGGTAGAGGTATGTAGTGTTGAAAGGGTTAACTTTAAATGTTCAAGCTACTTGCCCAGTTTGACAAGTTGTAAATCCACGTTGGGCGTCAAATGTCACGGGGCGAGAGAAGAGCGCACCCAGCGGGACTCGAACCCCGGGACCTCTGGTTTACCATACCAGTACTCTACCAACTGAGCTAGCCGGGCACAGATGCACACTTCCTCCCTATAGTGACCTACATACCAACCGTGACATACTCCTTCACAAAATTGAAATTCGTTCACGAATTCCATACTTTTTGGGACAGTGATTGTCTGTGGAACGATCTTGAGTAAGTACCTCTTCAACATAATGAAGGAGATGATCACTGAAGGTAGGGTCATAGAAAAATATATACCGTACAGAAAGTGTGATATTTTCTGTAAATGACGTCGAAAATTGACGAAATTCTCATAGTAAATGTGGAATCATATTCTATTCCGCATTTGCTCTGAACATTTCGGCAACTTTCGATGTCATTTACAGAAAATATCGTAAATCTTTCATGCTATCGCACATATTACATATTAGGTACAAAATCACATGGCTTGCCTCATACATGGCACCGACTGGAGCAATGGGGATTATGGGATTTATGACCAGTGTAGCTCCTGATCAAATAGAACACTCCTGTAACCTGATAGCGATCTAAATTGATTGTTAGAAGCTTAACGGGTGTTTCATTTATGGAATTGCGAACAGTGCAGATCCTGATCAGACTGTGCGGATGCACAGGCTGATAAGGATCTGCACTGGTCGCCAAAACCCATAAGCCCCATTTCTCCAGTCAGTCATAAATGTGGCCCTGACTGTAGAAATGGGGCTTATGACGTTTCTGGTCAGTCTAGGTGATGATGTTATAGCACATTGCTGCAGTCTGATATGGATATACATGTACACTCTTTGTTAGAAGCGGAAAAGGTGATCTGGGGCCACACTGGTCGCAAAACTTATAAACCCCATTTCTCCAGTCACAAATAATTACTGTCTTGTGACAGTTTTTTTTACACCTTTCTAAAAATTGAAACCACTATTTCTTTTCAAGGTTATTAATTTTAAGCATAATTTAATAATGTGCCTTCTTTTTATTTCATGAAATTCGATTAAATAATGACTTTACTACAAAAAGAAATTGTTGACAGATTTCATTGCATCGTTTACCGTATTAAATATCACATTAAATAAAGATCCTCTATATATGTTTGGCTTGTTACAAAATGAATATTTTATCACAAATGTGGTGTACAGAGATCATAATTTATGAGACACGTCATGTGCTCTTGTACCCAAGAAAATGTGCGATGTTTCATGAAAAATATTTACAGAAACTGTGATATTTTCTGTAAGTAACTTCGAAAATCAACGTGATTTTCATAGCAAAAACAGAATAGAATGCCACATATGGTATGTAAATTTCATCCACTTTCGACGTAATTTACCGAAAATCTCGTAACTTTTGTAAATATTTTTCATGAGATATCGCACATCTTCTTAGGTACAAATCACACGACTTGTCTTATATGGATATGTTGGTTTATCACAAAGTGAATATGTTTGTCACGACAATGCGTCTGTTCTCCCTGATCTCCAGTAACCAAATCACAGACGAACATCGCGGCGATGAAGATCCTTGTGAAGTTTACCATTCGCTGCCTCCATGAGCACCACTGGACACACATCGGAAACACAGGCTGATCAGAAACTACACTGGTCGCAAAACTCATAAGCCTCATTTCTCCAGTCACAGCCATGTATGAATCTAGTTTTGACACACGGAGATAAATAGAGATACACACTAGAATATGTTGTTGTCTTAATGAGGAAGATAGAGATACACACTAGAATATATTGTTGTCTTAATGAGGTAGATATAGATACACACTAGAATATGTTGTTGTCTTAATGAGGTAGAACACTAACACTAAAATATGTTGTTGTCTTAATAAGGTAGATAGAGGTACACATTAGAATATGTTGTCGTCTTAATGAGGTTAGATAGATACACACTAGAAATGTTGTCGTCTTAATGAGGTAGATAGAGATACACACTAGAATGTTGTCGTCTTAATGATAGTAGTAGATAAGTAGATGGAGATACACCCAAGAATATGTTGTCGTCTTAATGAGGTAGATAGTGATACACACTAGAATATGCTGTCGTCTGAATGAGGTAGATAGTGATACACACTAGAATATGCTGTCGTCTGAATGAGGTAGATAGTGATACACACTAGAATATGCTGTCGTCTCAATGAGGTAGATAGTGATACACACTATAATATAATGTCGTCTGAATGAGGTAGATAGTGATACACACTAGAATATGTTGTCATCTTAATGAGGTAGAGAGTGATACACACTAGAATATGTTGTCGTTTTAATGAGGTAGATAGAGATACACCCTAGAATATGTAGAATACCTTGTCGTCTTAAACGTTAATAGTAGTCAGTAGTTACCCTACTAACTCTAATATTCAGACAGAATTTATTCTATAAATAATAGTTATTAATAAATGTACGTGCACACGTGGTAACATGAACTTCCGACCAGGTGTGACATTTGGTGCTAAATATAACGCTGTACGCGAATATTAATTTAATAGATATTAGTGAAAGAAAAAATGCGCTTCAGACGAAAAATGTGGTGCTTTCATATGTGGAGAAATTAGGGCAAACAGTAAGTATGATTAGTTCAGCTGAACACGCATGTGTATAAGAAAACAAAAGTAAACAAGAATTGGCATCGTTAAACGAAGCTAAACCCCTCGCTGGCAGCCTTAATAACTAGATGGTCGGTAAATCCGACAAATGCACCCCGATGATGCCTGGATTGAAATGCAAAGTCCTTGACCCTGGGTATTGGTGTAGTAATTGAAAAAACTTTAACGTAAGCTTTAAGAAACACAATTCTAAGTCATTTGACCTTGACCCTGGGCTCCTGGGCAGCATGGACAGGGTAAACAATGAAAATATACATGGTGATCAATGTGTATGTAAAATTTCAAGACGATATTCCAAGCAGTCACAGAGATATAGCAATGTTAAAAACTTATGTAAAACTCATACAAAGCGGTAACTATATGCTCCGCCGAAAAAAATAAATTCAGGGAGCATAAAAAAGTCCTCAGTGACCTTAACCTTGGGCGGTCGGATGTGGGTTATATGCAAAACAAAGCAGCACCCATAGACACACATTGTGGTCAAATATTATCAAAATCGGTGAAGAGGTTGATGAGTTATTGAAAAAGTAAAAAAAAGATTTGTTTTGCCTTACAAACAAGGTGAATATAAGTCCTCAGTGACCTTGGATGGTCGGATGTGGGTCATATGCAGAACAAAGCACCATCTCTAGACACACATTGTGTTCAAATATTATAAAAATCGGTGAAACGGTTCGGGAGTTATTGAAAAATGACGTACGTACATGGACTAACACTATATCCCCTCTTGCCTATCGACGATTGGATAACAACACACCTCATAGTTGTCGAAGCAAAACTGTCTCTTACGGACAGCAGGGGCGGATCCAGCATTGGGGGGGGGTGTTGTCCTATTATCGAGGTCCACAGAGTGAAGCGAGTATGCTAGGGGGGTCCGGAGGTATGCCCCCACAGAACAAATTTTGAAATCTAGATGTCCAGAAATGCACTTCCCTGTGTTTTGCGGCATTTAAATTCAGACTCCAACAGGTGGTAAACTGTCATCTATGTAAAACTCAGTGGCTGAACAGGGGGGTAGGGGGGGGGGGTGTGCGGGAGAAGGTTACAACCCCCCTCCAGATCTGTCCCTGGACAGCATGGCGATTACATTATCAAGACTTGCACAGAAACAAGGAAATACTTTTAACAACTATACCTGAATGGTAGATAATTAAGTCATTGATAGATTCATAAAACAAGTTCCTTTTTATCCATTTAAAAGTTATTACAATGAACAGCAATAGCATTTATAAAAATGCTAGGAGGATCGGACCAAACTACATGGATGCCAACTTTATACGTCATTTACAGAAAATATTGCAGATTTGTAATCAATGTCAGAGATAAGCTGTGTTGTGATAAGGGAGGTAATTCGCGCTAGATCCGGGCTCGTGTATTCTCTGACACTGTAGACTGGTAGAGTTAGTCATCTTTGAGCACACATATTTTGTTTAACATTTGCAAATATTGTTATTTAGTAGTTTTTTACTGCGTTTCAGGCCTCAACAAATTCTACATTTTCCCCTCATCCAGATTGGAGTTCAACTAATCCAACGATATTTACTTCAATGTTTAAGTTGCATTGTCCCTTCAAATTAAGTTTTAACATCCCAACAACAGCTAAGCTCCGAGATGTTTTGTTGGTTTGTTTGTTTACTGGTGTTTAACGGCATATCAACAGCTAAGGTCATGTAAGGCCAAAATCCCAAAATCAGAATATTTACATAGAGAAAAAATATATTCAACCCTGAAATTAGAATAGCCTGACCTAGTGCCAGGTCCATACGGTTACCACACCAAAGTCACTTGGCCCCTTCGCTAAAAGTAATAGGATTAGGAATAATCATATTACTCATACAAAGGGTACAACCAGATTTAACCCTCACATACAAGAATGCCAAAGACGTACCTGAGGGCCAGACCAGGTCGCCGTTCGGGATTCCGGTAAGGATGATCCCGGTTTTAAAATCTCACCATGAACTTATGCTTTCACTGAGTCTCCATGTATCAAGTCTCACAATGTGTACACACGGTAAATAATAAATGCCTCCAATCGATGCTTAGTTTCCAAACTCTTCCTACTCACTTCACTCCCCAGCAATGTTTCCCCCGTAGTGTCAGCTATAATCACACTCGGTCAGTTCATTTGAATATGTAACCAAACTTGCATTCAACACTTTCATCCCTAAGAAACTGGTATGGACTGTTCCGTGTAGACGTTTGAACCATCTATTACATGTAATCAGAAAAGGCGAGTTTTTGTTAAATACCGGAAAAGATCCACAAACAGTGCAGATCCTGATGAGACGGCTCGTCACGAGCCGTATCATCTGGATCTACACTGTTTGCAAACATTGGGAAAGCAGTCTGTAGTTTTGATAGGGTTAATGAGGAAATATGTGATAATTTGCATTCGTGAACATTGGAAGTTATTTTCCACTGACAATATGCGACTTGCCATGACAACAATGGCGACAACATTTTCTACGATAGCACGGCAAGTCGTGCATGGTTGTGCTCACGTTTAACATGTTCACCCCTAAAATATCTGACATTGATAGTTCCATGCTCATTTCTGCACTATTCCATTAATCAGGTACGGGGGATTTTTTAAATACCTGAAATTACTGGCAAACACTGCAGACCACGATGACACGGACATTTCAGTTTTAGGTGGCTGTTATTTCATTTATGTATGTTACAAAATCTAACTCACTTTAGATGAATCAGAAAACATTGTTGGATAGATATTTTAAGTTTTATTTTATATTCTGTTGGTAAAATAAATAAAGTTTATGACAATATCTATGGTTTGCTTTCTCTATCAATCCAGAACAATGTATAACTTATTTATTTAATGGTGTTTAACGGACTGTGTCAACAGCTAAGGTCATCTTAGGCCGGGTGAACAGGTTCAAATCAAATATTTCACCTGTTGTGATGGGGACAGAATAATTTAAATCGTTCGAAAGAAGAGTACTACGCTGCAATTCCTGTATGTGAGTCATCCGTATTTGTGTAGGAACTGATTGATTGGTTTGGGGTCTACATCAATTAAACAATACGGCCATATACAGTTGGACTATGTGTGTAAGCCATATTGATATTTTACATTTCATTTAATGGTGTCCCACGGCCTGTCAACAGCTAATGTCATTTTAAGGCTGTTACAAATTTCAGTAAAAACTGGACATGTTTGAATCTGGTTTCATCATTATTCAGAGAATGAAAATTCCATTTTGTATGATTCCAGTATGATTAGAATCTACTCGCCAGTGCGAAATTGTTACACTAGACATTATTTGTTACAGAGAGGTGTTGTTGTAGGGAGGTGGCCGTTTCGGGGAGATTGACTGTATTTGTATATCATTATTGTCACTTGCAGGCGTTTATAGCAAAACAAAACACTTCCTGATTATTGAATATTGGCATTTATATATTATTTGTCAGAAAATGAATATCTTCACAATCCAGACCTTACAATCACTACACTGGGTAACATTGGTGTAATGATGAAACAGTACAACCATACCGACCTTAAATATTGGGACACCCTTGATGGTAAACCATATATGAATTTATCAGTGGTTCCCAGAATAAATTGTGTCCCAATGTTTAGAGTAAAAAGAAACTTGAGTGGTAACATCAGATTCTTTTGGATGAGAAATAAACATAATATTATTTTCCAGGAGAAAACATGTGTTTCTTCAGCATGGTGTCATATTGTTCGTTTGAATTTTTATTCACCAGAGGCGCATATCCACAGATGACGTTATATTATATTCAGTGCTATGCGTGTATTAATACGTGTATAACATCCTAGAAATATTGCGCGAAACGGGACAACGTCATGGCATTACAAATATTGCACGATGTCATCCCCAAATAAACAATGACAAATGTGTTAATATCATGGCCATTTCTGGACCGAATTTCAAAATCGAACTTCTTTTCTAAGTTAGGTCATTATCAGTCATAATGGCCATGTTTCGGATGTAATTACCAAATTATTTGTTTTTACCCTTCAAGCTGACCAAACAAAACACGTGAAATTTATCTGCGATATGACAATGTTTCATACAAAATACAGTCTACAATACAGAGAACAGTTACCTTTTCTCAAACTGAAATTGTAACGTTTCGCATAGTCATGTTTGGTTCGTCTCATCACTGCCGCGAAATCTGAAAACATCGATCGATTATACATTGACAGTTGCAGGTGTCAAATGTTCAAATACATATTCCAAGAATATATATTGGTTGAGTTTTAGCCCATTACATTCGGAATACACCTTTACGGGTAGAATGTTTTTTTTTTTAATATTTTAATTTTATTTTTGTTATTTCTCAATGAAAGTATATGTTGTGACCACAAATTGTAACCGTCTCGACCGAGTTGGTCGTCGCGACATATACTTCTGAGCACATAGAAGGAGAATATAGGAACTCTAGCAAACTTCTTCACTGGACACACAGACACACAGTAGGTGGACAGAAGTTATTTCCCGAAAGTTAAAATCCCATAGACGTACATGTATTTCCATCTTTACTCCCAAACATGTAGCTCAGTACATACTTTACCAAACATGTAGCTCAGTACATACTTTACCAAACATGTAGCTCAGTACATACTTTACCAAACATGTAGCTCAGTACATACTTTACCAAACATGTAGCTCAGTACACACCAAACATGTAGCTCAGTACATACTTTACCAATTTGAATGAAATAAAAATAAATTGACAGAAACAAGTTTTTCCCAGAAAAACAGCTGCAGGCAATATTCGGTTCACAATTTTTATAGATGAAGGAAAACTCAAAAACTCATTAAACCGCTTCTCACATGAGAGGATCAACAACAACACTGTACCAGGCCTGACAGGTAATTTACTGACTGAATGATTAACAGAGCAGACCCAGACCAGACTGTAGATCTACACAGGCGGATGTAGGATTACACTGGTCGCGTACGTCATACTTCACAGACCACTATTTTGTCCTCAGAGTTAACACGAGATTTTTTCCTCATTCAATATTGAAGTGCAGGCCATGATCAGACTGAGCGGATGTCCATGCTGATATGGGACTACACTGGTTGCGTAATCGATAGACCACTGTTTTGTAAATATACATCAGGAAAGTTTTCCTCGATATTGAACAGTGTAGGTCCTGATCAGATTGTGCAGGCTGACCTGGAGCTACACTGGTCGAATAATCAATAAGTCCATTTTTGCTGTGGGAATTCACCAAGTTAACCTCACTGCGCTGGAGACGGAAATTGTCGTCTGCTGTTTTTAATTTTTGCCTTAATTCTTAAAAAAAACAGGTTTGACAGCGCATGAGAATCGTATCCAGTGGAGACGATTCTCATGCACTGTCAAAACAGGGTTTTGTCAAGAAATATTTAAAATAAAACATTTCCGGCAGACGACAAAATTTAATTCAGCGTAGTACGTGTTAAACTTACCTTCTTGCATCTGACAGCTAATGCCTGATCTAAAACTTTTGTCGTGATTTTGAGAAGTTTTCTGTGGCCAGCCACCCTTCGGCTTTGGACTGTAAATGTTCTGAAAACAACAGCAATTCATGTGTTCGTACAATATAAGGTTCCACCATGTCCAGCCGTGGGTAAACGTTTGCCGTGGCATGAGGGAACTGTTTGAACCCCAAGGCCATAGTGGCACGAGGGTACTGTTTGAACCCCAAGGTCGTAGACCGCGCGTTCAAACAGTTCACGTGTGCCACGACAAACTTTTACCAACAGCTGGACATGGTCGTACGTTATATATTACATTTCCGTCGGAAAAATATCATGTAATTTGAGAAATTTTGCACTACTTTCAGTACTTTGATAATCTTCTCCATTCAAACAGCTAATTTAAGTGTGGTGCCAGGAACCCTTACCGCACCTGGTCACACGACCACAGGTGGTAATCCCTGTGAATAGAATATATTCAATTCAGTACAATAAATTGTTTTATCTTGTATTTAATCGGATTCATTGCCTATTTGTATGTTTTAAAGAATATTTTACACTCGTTATATGTATCTGTGACTGGAGAAATGGCTTATGGTTTCTGTGACCAGTGTAAATCCAGATCACCTGTGCATCCGCACAGTTTGATCAGGATCAGTACTGTTCACCATTCCATCAATGAAACACCTGTTATTTTTCTAACAAGCAGTAAAGATCATTTTGAGGCTACACGAGTGTGCTATTTTATCAGGAGCTACATTGGTTACAAATCCCATAAGCCCCATTTCACCTGTCACAGCCACATATGAGACCCGCCGTGTGATTTTGTACCCGAGAACATGTGTAATTTTTCATGATATAAAATTTACAGAAACTGTGATATTTTCTGTAAATTACATCTAAAGATGGCGTAGTTTTCATATCAAATTCCGCATTTGCTTTGAAAGTTTCGTCAAATTGTGACTTTATGTACATAAAATATGGTATATTTTAAAACAATTTTCATGAGATAGGTACAAAATCACATGACGTGTCTCATTTGTGGAAGAAACATCGGAAATGATCTTGTAATCACGTTTCCAAATGCTCTCCAGCACGAATGTTTTACCGCATATTGTACACTTTTTATACACGTACTCCTCTGTCCGTCCGTTCCCCTTCATACGGCACTGGCTCCAGGCTTGGTTTGCTTCCCTGCTCAAATAAGCCAAAGATTCATGGGTAAAGTAGGATAAATTTGTGTTTTTTCTAACCCTTTCACCCCTACTTAACTGGAATGGATTTTTATATGTTAATTTCAGGATCGTCACAAAGTCATTTTCAGACTATTCCATTTATGAAAAGGGGGTGTTTTTGTTCTCAACAAGAAATGTGGCCTGTCGGCACACGAATGCCCCCCGGTGGCAGATTGGAGAAACTGTGGCAAAGTATTTAACCGAAGTGATAAGTACATGTATTTACAAGCACATTTATGACGGTCAAAAGGTCAAGGTCATATTAAGGGCAGTGTTGATGTGTGGCATTTGTCCACAAGTATGGTGTATTGAAATATTAAAGTACATGTAATCCATCAAGGGATATAGAAGTTATGACAGAAATGAGAAACACCGGCAAACTTATTAATGTGTGAAAAAGTTCAAAGTTGTCAAGGTCAAAAGGTCATACTATTGGCAGATGGCTGCGGCCCGCATGTCGAGCCCGCCGACACACGGACTGACGCACACACGGACACTCGGACGTCATTGTGATCACTATGTCTCACTTTCCGCAAGCGGGCTCGACAAAAATGTGCACATAATAGGTTCGCATGCTAACAAAAATGATCTTAAGATAAATAAAATTATATTCCGAGTCCTGCCCAGTGTAAAAGTTGCATCAGGATCTAATTTTTGCTGAAATGAAGTACTTTTTCTGTTACTAAAAAGTGACTAGCGTAGCGCCAGATCAGATCGCGCATCCACGCAGTTTGACCTTGGTCTACGCTCGCCGCATTTGCCATATGGTCCCTTTTGTCAGCCGACTGCCCATTGCATGCTGTACAAACTAAGTAAGAGAACACATGTAGAGGGTTTTGGATCACATGGTTTCAGAACACATTGTGCTGACAACAAACATCACAGATCCTAATCCGACTACAGGAGAGAGCCAGCAGATCGCGCAGGTGTTAGACCCATTCTCCAGTAAGTCACAAATTGTAAGAAAAGATGGAGATAATAGAAGAATAGTCAGGAGTCCGAGGTGAACAAATAACACGAATCCAACAAACACAAAGCATACATACACATGACAACAGCTCAGTGCTCTGACTATAATTACAACCCAACATCTACAACTTAACACTGGATCTACACGGTTGCAGACATTACGATAGCTGTCGTAATAAGCAGTTTCATCGGGATCTGCACCATTTGCAGATAGTTTCTTATTTCTAAAAGCAATACCTTTTTTTCTGATAAATGGAATAGTGTGAAAAAAAAAGATAAACAAAAACTTTAACGCAAATCTTACGGACAGACAGAAAGCAAAAACTATATACTCCTCGACATACATCATATGACGGGGGTATAATAACAGGGAAGTCTCTTTAAATAGACAATTACTTAGAAGGGTTAATACATTGAATAGAATGTGATTATTGATGTACACTAGACTATTAACATGATTAATGCAAAACTATCTAACCACATACAGGTTTCACCAATGAAACTGAAGCATGGCTGAGTGACCCAGCTTTCATAACGATCCATCATCATCAACACTTTAGAGCGAGTGCTGATATTTACAAATAAGCACAAATTATCCATAACCGTTTCAAAGCTGAAAAGCTGCTTCAGTTATTGTTTTAATGACTCAGCTATTCAATAATAGTTTTCAAATGATCTATGTCGACCAACAGAACCTGATCTTAATTAATCAAATTCCAATTGGTTTGTGTATTTTTTTAATACATACTCTAACACTGATATATGTGGCTATGACAGGTGAAATGGGGCTTATGGGATTTGTGACCAGTGTAGCTCCTGGTCAAATAGCACACTCCGCTAACCCGACAAGTTTCATTGATGGAATGGCGAACAGTGCAGACCATGATCAGACTTTGCGGATGCACATGCTGATCTGGATCTACACTGGTCGCAAAACCGATAAGCCCCATTTCTCCAGTCCCAGCCACATATTTACAAATAAGCAAAGAATGAAATTATAATAGCCTGACCTGGTGCCAGGTCCTCACCACACCATAAACGCTTAGCCCACTCCCTAAAAGTAATATGATTAGAACTAATCTTACTAACTAGAGATTATGTTTGCAAAACATGGATATGCCCCCTGGCATACTGGACTCTAACTGGAAAAACTTACAAACCTTTTGACGTAAATGTACACGGACGGATTTACGGAACCTCAAGAACAACACAATATGCCCACCTTGATATCACATAAGGGGCATAATTATACTAGAAAATTGTTTGTTAAAAAAAATATGCCACCGCTGTTGAGCATTCATGAGTACAACAGCAATCATTGAGTGAGTGATTGGAGAAACAGCGGTATAACTGCGGATGGATCGGTGGGACAGCGATTATTGTGTACGTTACGCACTCCTGCACTGGATGGCTGGGATGTATATCGAGTATGAAGAGAATCGGCCAAAAAGTGTAGAAATAGTTCGCTGGACAAGGAAAAAATATTTTTGAGAGTCGAAAAAGGGGCATAATTGCGGATGGATTGGTGGGACAGCAAAAATGTTTTCGTTACGCACTTCGCACTTGATGGTTGGGGTGTATACCGAGTAGAAAGAGAATTGACCAAACATTGTAGAAGTAGTTCGCCGTACAACGAAAATTGTCTACTGACAGATGGACGGACAATGAGCAGGGCAAACACTATATGCCACTGACATATATCGTTGCGGTGACATAATAATGGGTATAACAGGGTTCAAGTAACGAGGAAGGCAAAATGTACCCGAGGGCCAAACCAGGGATATCCGGATTCAGTTAAAGGATAAAACCCATCATTAAATTATCACATGCTCCCAACCAAGCACTCCCGAGTAAAACCTGATATGTATACCTGTGTAATGAACCATAATCCAGTCTATAACACCGGCCCTACAAAAGGAATGTACACCCATAATATGTGGCCGTGACTGGAGAAATGGGTAGTATGGTATTCGCGTAGTCTGATCTGGCATTTGTGTCGAGTCTAGATATTAACCCAGAGCTCCAGATAAAGGTGCGCATTGACTTATTTTACACAAAAGTGATTATCAAAACTGGGAGTACATAATACTCACAGCAATGTGAACATACGCATTGATTTTCAAATAGAGTAGTGAAAATACTGTCGTAAAGTTGAAAATTTATTAAATAGTTGAGCTGCAAAAAGCAAACATTGTTGTTTGCATTTTACAACTCAGATAAGTGATTTTTTTAAATTTTATTTATTTTTTATCATTTGTTCCCTATTTAATATTAAAGGAAGACAATCAATACTGCATTTGTAAAAGTAAAATACACATTGAATTTGAAATATGGGGGCATAATACTCTTTAGATACAAAACTTATCTGGAGCTCTGAATTTGTGTGAAGTCTAGGTGTTGATCTGCTAGCACACTGTAGGAGCCTGATATAGAGACTGGTTCATGACGGCGAGTCATAAATAGAGAATAGTAGGTTAGTGCCGTGAATGGGAAAAAATATCCGGCAAGGCTCAAGAATTTCTTTATTTCTCATCAGAAGTATATGTTGTGACAACTCATTTGAACCGTCTCGCCGAGACGGTTCAAATGAGTGGTCACAACATATATTTTGGTTCAGAAATAATGAAAATAGGTAGAGAATAGTAGGCTAGTGCCGTGAATGGGAAAACATATATGGCAAGGCTCAGGAAACGGGATGGGCGAGGCTCTGCCGAGCACATCCCGTTTCCGTACCGCGCCAGATATTTTTCCCATTCACGGCACTAACCTACTATTCTATTTATCCCGCCAACACCTAAAAATGGCTTTAAAATGCAAAAATAGTATTGACTGGATATCAAAAATGTTTCACGGCATCGTGTTTCACGGCACATACGCACTGTGTTGACGGGATAAATACGGTTTGTAAGGAGGAGAATGAAAGGTGTTTCACTGATATAATGGTGAACAGTGCATACCCTGAGTAGACTGAGTTTATGAGCAGGTTGGTCTGGGTCTACACTGGTCACACATGCCATAATCACCATCTCTCCAGTCACAATGTCAACGATTGATTTGATGTATTGGTGTTTAACGGCCTATCAACAGTTAAGGCCATTTAAGGCCGGAGATCAAAGTAAAAAAGAGCCTGTATGCCTGTTGATCATGAGCAAATGTAAAACATGTAAGTAAACGTAATCGGTTATATGAGACACGTCGTGTAATTTTGTACCAAAGAACATAAGCGATTGTTCGTGAAATATATTTAGGACTATTCCAGGAAAAATTATCTGGGGGGTGGGGGGTGGTAGGACCGCCCCATCCACACAACCAAGAGCACTGATATTTAGCTGTTCCCCACTACCAACAGAACTGAATTTATGTAAAACCCACCTACCACCAGGACTGAATTATTTACCATGTCGTTATGCGCCGGCGCATCCAGAAATGCGCGGTTTACAGACAACACGATCATTATTTAGATATAATAACTATTATATTGCTTGTATTTAAGGGTGGGAATTGGCTCAGAGGCCTTCCTTACCCGGGAAATTATAAGTCGCTACAATAGTATACTCATTAGGCTCTTTCCCCAATTGCCAAGTTTACGTTTCCGAAATGTTGAGTATGTGCATTTTCAGGCTCCAAAGTGTGCGCTCTAGATAATGGGGTACTCGTACTAGGTATGAGACCAATAATTCATGAGATCCCATTGCGCTATGTTGTTTTTCGTACTTAAATAATCAGTTTTATTGAACTTTCCAATGTAGTCAGGAGGAAATTACACATAGGGTGGAAATGGAGTCTAGACTTTTTCTGTTGTCGGATTTATGTTTATAAAGGTCTGTGCCAACATTTTTCAGAGGGTGTGCAAAATTTCGTCCAGTGGCATTTTTGAAAATCCAATATGGCCGCCGTAGCCGCTTTATATTACTAGAATGGCCATGGCTGCGTTATTATTGGTGGTACAGACACACTTTTGGGTTATAAATATAATGTTATGTGCTAGGAATCCAATAGGGTGGTTAAACCTGTGATTAGGAGTCAACACTATCGGCAAAAGTCAATATGGCCACCGAAAAATCGTCAAAACGTTGCTAAAACGATACTATACAAAAGTTTCGACCACTATTTTTCTGACAGTAATTAAACATTGTTCAAATTCCCCATGTATGTTTAACTGCATTGGTATACACTGATTCTGCAATTATTTGTTACCGTGATATCATACCGTACATATTTCGGCTTCTTAACTATCATTGAAACAGCCTAAAAAGTGAACAACTTGGTTCTTCTGTCCTTCAAGGCGTCCAAATCAAGCTGGAATAACAGCTCATCGAGGAGCTGTCTATCTGGGTATAAACAATTTTACACATGTATTTATGTACACATATTCAGGATAACTACGGTATATTTCACACCGATATAGACATGCTCATGGGTATTACTCAATGCTGTTATTTGTGAGTTTAAATAAACAACGCTATGATTTTTTTTTGCACTAAATATTTTGGTATAGTCACAAACGCATTGGATGTAACCACATTCCCGCGCTAATGCCATTTGGCCAACTTCACCACAACACACGTTTACTTGAGATGAATGTGTGTTAGTCAACGAGACAGCAGGATTGTATACTCGCTACACAAACCTACTCAGGCTACTGCTCACAATGGCTAGTAATTCAAATGACAATTGCCTTTTCCACGACTTATATGGTTGTATAAAGAAGAAGGAGAAGCTGCAAAACAGTTTTAAAATTCGCATTGAGACTATCATTGAATGCAGTAAACAGCTGGATGACAGTTATCATGTACGGCTTGAGTCTTTGCTAGCATCAGAACCCAATAACCCTTGCATTAAGGTTCATAAGTCATGTGTATCCCGGTATACATCTACGACCAATGTCAAAGCACATGTAGCTCATGTGCGTAAGATGTGTGACAATGGAGATACTGATGACAGCGCCCTAAAATGGCTGAGATCAAGTGAAGCTCAACAGTTCGACTTCAGACAGCATTGCTTATTTTGTCCTGCTGTATCTGCATGACCTCTCACATCAGAGTATGATGCGAAAATTCCAATGGAACGGCGTAAACGTGCATTCCAAATAAGAAGTAATGTAAAAGCAGATGGCATAGAATATAAACAATATATACTCGACATCTGCCATAAGAGGAATGACAAACTTGGTGAGATTGTACAAGAAAGGGTACTCAGTGCAGTGGGAGATCTGCATGCTGCAGATGCACGCTGCCACGAATCGTGCAGAGCCAATTTCTTGGCTGCACGTAGTGCTCAATACGGTGGTAGTAATGGGGGGTAAGTCTTCAGATGATCCAGCATTCGATTGTGTCTGCAAACGTATGCTAAAAGATCCACATAGAACATGGAGCTCCATCGAGTTGTTCGAACATTACGTCGATGAGGGTGGTTCTTGCATCTCACGCAAAACACTGTTTAAGAAAATAGCTGAATATCATGGTGATAATGTAGTTATTTTGTCATCACCTGGCTTTGCAAATATCATGGGATTCAGAAGTGCATTGGCAAAAACATTGCACTTGGTGAAGAATGCTGATGATGATCTGGATTATTGTGTTGAACGAGTCGCATATGTAATAGCCAGTGAATGTATTGCATTAAAACAAAGGAGGGAGAAATACGTAATAAACATTGATAAAGAGTTAGCACGGGAATCCGTTGGTGAAACAACGTCTTCACTTCTATCAAAAATATCTTCAAAGTTTGACAATGATTCACTCCCAATGATTCTGATCGCAAATATCATAACGGGGGTGGTATGTTCCCAACCAACAGATCTGCAGATAGCATTTGGCGTAGTCATGCGGCGAAACAAACTATTGATTTCCGAGTTGTCCAAGTACTCCGTTTGCTGCTCATACGATGAAGTCCGTTTATTCACTTACTCAGCAGCTGTACATGTGTCACAGACATATGATGATGCAGGGTTTGGAGCTTTTGGTGGAAACGGTCTCAGTCACTGTATCTGTGACAATTTTGACGCCGAGATATCATCTCCCAACTGCCAGCTTTGCGTCCACTGTCTCGCCATGATCATGGCACAGGTTCAGCTCCCCTTCCACTGGCTGTGTGGATGGGGTGGTTCCCAAATTGAAAACGATTAAACGACAACCAATGCAAGATCGTTCGAAACCGATTAAGTTTGATGTACAACAGGAGTCATACAATGGACCCAAAAAGCCTGCAATGCCTGTCCAGCAATCTATGAGACAAGTACCCCCACTAGCCCATTTAGCTACACAGGTCATCACTGCGCAAAGGGCCATGGAAAACGACTTTTTTGCCTTCCTCCAGGACGTTCATGTTGAACAGAAATGTCCAGAATATAATGGATATAATACAAAATTATGTCGTGATGCAGGTATACTACCTCAGCCAAAGACAACAGTTGCATTCCTACCACTTGTTGATCGCCCTCCTGCTCACCCAGACACCATAAAAACTGCAATCGAGAAAGGTTTGTCACTTGTAAGAGCTGCAGGTGAGGACATGCTAGTATTTACAGTTGACCAGCAACTATACAGAGTCACCATAGACATACTTTTCCATGAACCCTCATACTTTGAGTCAGTCGTTCCAGTACTCGGTGGCATGCACATGCTTATGAATTTCATTCACGCAACAGCTGTCATCATGGCTGGTAGTGGCATGAAAGAGATCCTGGCCAACACATTTGGGAGTGTAGATAAAATGTTAAGCGGGAAGAAATACCAACAAAACTTCCGCGCTCTCAGGATGCTAGTGGAGGAGGTTCTCCGTGGTATAGTAACTTCTGAGGGAGTTACATCATTCACTCGCCTCATTGACGAACTAGATGTGCGAGCAAGTCGAAGCAGAACTGCAAAGTTGTGGACTGATAATCTGGTCAAAGCAGTCATCATAATGATGCACTTCTCCCGTGCAGGACACGAGGGTGACTGGGCTCTTCACCTTCTCGCTGCAGAAGCCATGCTACCATATTTCCGTTCTGCTGGCTGCCACAACTATGCACGGTATGGTGACTTCTACATTCATCATATGAAAAGCCTCCCTCCCGAGATGATCAAAAGGCTACAGAATGGTGCATTTGTGCGCCACATCCCGGGCATCTATAATGCAACTTGGACAGACATGTTCATAGAGACAACATACATGCGGTTGGGACATGGACCATCTGGGGTTGTCGGGGTGGCTACATATTATAATCAGATGGTGAAGTGGGCCCTCAGCTTTGCCCTGTGTGGGGAGGTATCACAAAATGTTCGTGCAATGACCAACAGCGAACAGGAGACTCTCCATACTCACCATAAAGAAGAGAGTGACGGCCGAATCAAAGCGGATCAGACTGATCGAGTAAGCATACGCAACACACTTGAGGTCAGCATCAACACATTGGACGATAAGGCTCATCCAGATGGTGCACTTATGAACATTGTCACAGGACAGATTGCTCATCCCGATGTCAATGCTGACGAGGCAGTCATGCTTGGAAAACGGGCAATGAAAGACTTCAGAGCTGGTTGGCCGGGATCGTTCTATTATCCTCTCAGCAAGCTTGTGATCACGATGGATGTGAAGAAAAAGCATGTGTTAGTAGGTAAGGAACGGGTGTATGACCAGGAGCTCATATATGCACGTGTCATCGGCCTACTAGCAAGTTCTCGGGAGATAAATTTTGACAATGTGTTGACATATGAACTGGCCGCATATCCGCCATCGATGTTCAATTCGGATGGTGAAATGAAAATCACTAAGTCAAAATCGATACTAAAGCAAAAACTTCAAGTGGTTGTTTCAGAGCGTAACATCCCAAATCCAGACACTGTGATCTATGATGTGTCGGCTCTTCTCTGGGTTATAGTGTGGCCATCTGACAAACTCTCTGTGTACGTGGACTCCTTCAAGACATTCGTATATAAAGCTCTACAAACAGCAAATGTCACCCTTGTTTTTGATAGATACTTCCCCAATAGCATTAAGGCAGTCACAAGGATGCAGACGGCGGGGTCAAGTCGTGTATATAAGCTGAAACCAGAGATGCATGCCCCTGCCATGCAAGTTGTTCTCAGCAATACAGAGAACAAGACCCAACTGAATGCAATGCTCGCAAAAGGTCTTCTCGACCACGACTACTATACGCATGCAACACAAAAGCACACGCTTACTTTGGCCGGTGTCAGTGATGTACCGATAGAGATATCAAGAGGCATCAGGATTGACCGACATGACCTCTCCTCCACTCATGAGGAGGCTGATATTCTTATATCACAGCATGCCATCTCATCATCGCTCTTGGGTAAGTCAATTCGGGTAGTATGTGATGACACAGACGTATTTGTGTTGCTTATTCACTTCTATCATAGCGAATGTCAAGGTAGGAACTCCGCCCCAATGATCATGTCATCGCCAGTGAAAGAAAGAGTGGTCATAGATATTCGCACAACTACCGAAGCACACTGTGATCTAGCAGATGATCTGCCGGCAATCCATGCGCTGACTGGTGCCGACACTGTAGCTTCATTAATGGTCATCTTTCAGTTACCTGGTTTACAAATACATGCAAATAATCTGCGTTTGGGTAGCGCGCTCATTGTCGGTGTACATACGGTAGTAATAGCAACACATGAAATCTTGTACTTTGATATCGCACCTGGAATCATATCATACTGTGGGACAAAACCACACGACCCCAACTACCGTAATAACCCTATGAATTCGGCGGTGTAAAAAAAAAAATACTGGCCGAAATTTTAGGTGAGAACAAAATAATTATTAATTTGCTTTCAGAATATTTAGGGGCACCTATCGGGACGGCAGTGATTTTGATTATTTTGTGAACAGAGCAATTAATCTGACATTGCAAACAACATGTAACAA
>CM055279.1:71865157-71907445 GCA_029237695.1 Conchocele bisecta | reverse complement strand
TTGTTACATGTTGTTTGCAATGTCAGAATAATTGCTCTGCTCACAAAATAATCAAAATCACTGCCGTCCCGATAGGTGCCCCTAAATATTCGGAAAGCAAATTAATAATTATTTTGTTCTCACCTAAAATTTCGGCCAGTATTTTTGTTTACACCGCCGAATTCATAGGGTTATTACGGTAGTTGGGGTCGTGTGGTTTTGTCGCACAGTATGATATGATTCCAGGTGCGATATCAAAGTACAAGATTTCATGTGTTGCTATTACTACCGTATGTACACCGACAATGAGCGCGCTACCGAAACGCAGATTATTTGCATGTATTTCTAAACCAGGTAACTGAAAGATGACCATTGGAAAGCTCAATAAAACTGATTATTTAAGTACGAAAAACAACATAGCGCAATGGGATCTCATGAATTATTGTTCCCATACCTAGTACGAGTACCCCATTATCTAGAGCGCACACTTTGGAGCCTGAAAATGCACATACTCAACATTTCGGAAACGTAAACTTGGCAATTGGGGAAAGAGCCTAATGAGTATACTATTGTAGCGACTTATAATTTCCCGGGTAAGGAAGGCATCTGAGCCAATTCCCACCCTTAAATACAAGCAATACAATAGTTATTATATCTAAATAATGATCGTGTTGTCTGTAAACCGCGCATTTCTGGATGCGCCGGCGCATAACGACATGGTAATAATTCAGTCCTGGTGGTAGGTGGGTTTTACATAAATTCAGTTCTGTTGGTAGTGGGGAACAGCTAAATATCAGTGCTTTTGGTTGTGTGGATGGGGCGGTCCTACCACCCCCCACCCCCCACATAATTTTTCCTGGAATAGTCCTAAATATATTTCACGAACAATCGCTTATGTTCTTTGGTACAAAATTACACGACGTGTCTCATATAACCGATTACGTTTACTTACATGTTTTACATTTGCTCATGATCAACAGGCATACAGGCTCTTGTTTACTTTGATCTCCGGCCTTAAATGGCCTTAACTGTTGATAGGCCGTTAAACACCAATACATCAAATCAATCGTTGACATTGTGACTGGAGAGATGGTGATTATGGCATGTGTGACCAGTGTAGACCCAGACCAACCTGCTCATAAACTCAGTCCATTCAGAGTGTGCACTGTTCACCATTATATCAGTGACACACCTTTCATTCTCCTCCTTACAAACCGTATTTATCCCGTCAACACAGTGCGTATGTGCCGTGAAATACGATGCCGTGAAACATTTTTGATATCCAGTCAATACTATTTTTGCATTTTAAAGCCATTTTTAGATGTTGGCGGGATAAATAGAATAGTAGGTTAGTGCCGTGAATGGGAAAAAATATCTGGCGCGGCACGGAAACGGGATGTGCTCGGCAGAGCCTCGCCCATCCCGTTCCTGAGCCTTGCCATATATGTTTTCCCATTCACGGCACTAACCTACTATTTCTCTACCTATTTTCATTATTTCTGAACCAAAATATAGTTGTGACCACTCATTTGAACCGTCTCGGCGAGACGGTTCAAATGAGTGGTCACAACATATACTTCTGATGAGAAATAAAGAAATTCTTGAGCCTTGCCGGATATTTTTTCCCATTCACGGCACTAACCTACTATTCTCTATTTATGACTCGCCGTCATGAACCAGTCTCTATATCAAGCTCCTACAGTGTGCTAGCAGATCAACACCTAGACTTCACACAAATTCAGAGCTCCAGATAAGTTTTGTATCTAAAGAGTATTATGCCCCCATACTTCAAATTCAATGTGTATTTTACTTTTACAAATGCAGTATTGATTGTCTTCCTTTAATATTAAATAGGGAACAAATGATAAAAAATCAATAAAATTAAAAAAAAATCACTTATCTGAGTTGCAAAATGCAAACAACAATGTTTGCTTTTTGCAGCTCAACTATTTAATAAATTTTCAACTTTACGACAGTATTTTCACTACTCTATTTGAAAATCAATGCGTATGTTCACATTGCTGTGAGTATTATGTACTCCCAGTTTTGATAATCACTTTTGTGTAAAATAAGTCAATGCGCACCTTTATCTGGAGCTCTGGGTTAATATCTAGACTCGACACAAATGCCAGAATCAGACTACGCGAATACCATACTCACTCCCCATTTCTCCAGTCACGGCCACATATTATGGGTGTACATTCCTTTTGCAGGGCCGGTGTTATAGACTGGATTATGGTTCATTTCACAGGTATACATATCAGGTTTTACTCGGGAGTGCTTGGTTGGGAGCATGTGATAATTTAATGATGGGTTTTATCCGTTAACTGAATCCGGATATCCCTGGTTTGGCCCTCGGGTACATTTTGCCTTCCTCGTTACTTGAACCCTGTTATACCCATTATTATGTCACCGCAACGATATATGTCAGTGGCATATAGTGTTTGCCCTGCTCATTGTCCGTCCATCTGTCAGTAGACAATTTTCGTTGTACGGCGAACTACTTCTACAATGTTTGGTCAATTCTCTTTCTACTCGGTATACACCCCAACCATCAAGTGCGAAGTGCGTAACGGAAACATTTTTGCTGTCCCACCAATCCATCCTTGACCTTTTGACCGTCATAAATGTGCTTGTGAATACATGTACTTATCACTTCGGTTAAATACTTTGCCACAGTTTCTCCAATCTGCCACCGGGGGGCATTCGTGTGCCGACAGGCCACATTTCTTGTTGAGAACAAAAACACCCCCTTTTCATAAATGGAATCGTCTGAAAATGACTTTTGACGATCCTGAAATTAACATATAAAAATCCATTCCAGCTAAGTAGGGGTGAAAGGGTTAGAAAAAAACACAAATTTATCCTACTTTACCCATGAGTCTTTGGCTTATTTGAGCAGGGAAGCAAACCAAGCCTGGAGCCAGTGCCGTATGAAGGGGAACGGACGGACAGAGGAGTACGTGTATAAAAAGTGTACAATATGCGGTAAAACATTCGTGCTGGAGAGCATTTGGAAACGTGAGTACAAGATCATTTCCGATGTTTCTTCCACAAATGAGACACGTCATGTGATTTTGTACCTATCTCATGAAAATTGTTTTAAAAAATACCATATTTTATGTACATAAAGTCACAATTTGACGAAACTTTCAAAGACAAATGCGGAATTTGATATGAAAACTACGCCATCTTTAGATGTAATTTACAGAAAATATCACAGTTTCTGTAAATTTTATATCATGAAAAATTGCACATGTTCTCGGGTACAAAATCACACGGCGGGTCTCATATGTGGCTGTGACAGGTGAAATGGGGCTTATGGGATTTGTAACCAATGTAGCTCCTGATAAAATAGCACACTCGTGTAGCCTCATAATGATCTTTACTGCTTGTTAGAAAAATAACAGGTGTTTCATTGATGGAATGGTGAACAGTACTGATCTGATCAAACTGTGCGGATGCACAGGTGATCTGGATTTACACTGGTCACAGAAACCATAAGCCATTTCTCCAGTCACAGATACATATAACGAGTGTAAAATATTCTTTAAAACATACAAATAGGCAATGAATCCGATTAAATACAAGATAAAACAATTTATTGTACTGAATTGAATATATTCTATTCACAGGATTACCACCTGTGGTCGTGTGACCAGGTGCGGTAAGGGTTCCTGGCACCA
This sequence comes from Conchocele bisecta, assembly GCA_029237695.1. Classification (NCBI taxonomy): domain Eukaryota; kingdom Metazoa; phylum Mollusca; class Bivalvia; order Lucinida; family Thyasiridae; genus Conchocele; species Conchocele bisecta. The sequence goes on along the minus strand of CM055279.1, from coordinate 71,903,780 downwards.
CACTTAAATTAGCTGTTTGAATGGAGAAGATTATCAAAGTACTGAAAGTAGTGCAAAATTTCTCAAATTACATGATATTTTTCCGACGGAAATGTAATATATAACGTACGACCATGTCCAGCTGTTGGTAAAAGTTTGTCGTGGCACACGTGAACTGTTTGAACACGCGGTCTACGACCTTGGGGTTCAAACAGTACCCTCGTGCCACTATGGCCTTGGGTTTCAAACAGTTCCCTTATGCCACGGCAAACGTTTACCCACGGCTGGACATGGTGGAACCTTATATTGTACGAACACATGAATTGCTGTTGTTTTCAGAACATTTACAGTCCAAAGCAAGAAGGGTGGCTGGCCACAACAGAAAAACTTCTCAAAATCACGACAAAAGTTTTAGATCAGGCATTAGCTGTCAGATGCAAGAAGGTAAGTTTAACCCTTACTACGCTGAATTAAATTTGTCGTCTGCCGGAAATGTTTTATTTTCAATATTTCTTGACAAAACCCTGTTTTGACAGTGCATGAGAATCGTCTCCACTGGATACGATTCTCATGCGCTGTCAAACCTGTTTTTTTTTAAGAATTAAGGCAAAAAATAAAAATTAAAAACAGCAGACGACAATTTCCGTCTCCAGCGCAGTGAGGTTAACTTGGTGAATTCCCACAGCAAAAATGGACTTATTGATTATTCGACCAGTGTAGCTCCAGGTCAGCCTGCACAATCTGATCAGGACCTACACTGTTCAATATCGAGGAAAACATTCCTGATATATATTTACAAAACAGTGGTCTATCGATTACGCAACCAGTGTAGTCCCATATCAGCATGGACATCCGCTCAGTCTGATCATGGCCTGCACTTCAATATTGAATGAGGAAAAGATCTCGTGTTAACTCTGAGGACAAAATAGTGGTCTGTGAAGTATGACGTACGCGACCAGTGTAATCCCACATCCGCCTGTGTAGATCTACAGTCTGGTCTGGGTCTGCTCTGTTAATCATTCAGTCAGTAAATTACCTGTCAGGCCTGGTACAGTGTTGTTGTTGATCCTCTCATGTGAGAAGCGGTTTAATGAGTTTTTGAGTTTTCCTTCATCTATAAAAATTGTGAACCGAATATTGTCTGCAGCTGTTTTTCTGGGAAAAACTTGTTTCTGTCAATTTATTTTTATTTCATTCAAATTGGTAAAGTATGTACTGAGCTACATGTTTGGTGTGTACTGAGCTACATGTTTGGTAAAGTATGTACTGAGCTACATGTTTGGTAAAGTATGTACTGAGCTACATGTTTGGGAGTAAAGATGGAAATACATGTAAGTCTATGGGATTTTAACTTTCGGGAAATAACTTCTGTCCACCTATTGTGTGGTGAGTTAGATTTTGTAACATACATAAATGAAATAACAGCCACCTAAAACTGAAATGTCCGTGTCATCGTGGTCTGCAGTGTTTGCCAGTAATTTCAGGTATTTAAAAAATCCCCCGTACCTGATTAATGGAATAGTGCAGAAATGAGCATGGAACTATCAATGTCAGATATTTTAGGGGTGAACATGTTAAACGTGAGCACAACCATGTACGACTTGCCGTGCTATCGTAGAAAATGTTGTCGCCATTGTTGTCATGGCAAGTCGCATATTGTCAGTGGAAAATAACTTCCAATGTTCACGAATGCAAATTATCACATATTTCCTCATTAACCCTATCAAAACTACAAACTGCTTTCCCAATGTTTGCAAACAGTGTAGATCCAGATGATACGGCTCGTAACGAGCCGTCTCATCAGGATCTGCACTGTTTGTGGATCTTTTCCGGTATTTAACAAAAACTCGCCTTTTCTGATTACATGCAATAGATGGTTCAAAAGTCTACACGGAACAGTCCATACCAGTTTCTTAGGGATGAAAGTGTTGAATGCAAGTTTGGTTACATTTTCAAATGAACTGACCGAGTGTGATTATAGCTGACACTACGGGGGAAACATTGCTGGGGAGTGAAGTGAGTAGGAAGAGTTTGGAAACTAAGCATCGATTGGAGGCATTTATTATTTACCGTGTGTACACATTGTGAGACTTGATACATGGAGACTCAGTGAAAGCATAAGTTCATGGTGAGATTTTAAAACCGGGATCATCCTTACCGGAATCCCGAACGGCGACCTGGTCTGGCCCTCAGGTACGTCTTTGGCATTCTTGTATGTGAGGGTTAAATCTGGTTGTACCCTTTGTATGAGTAATATGATTATTCCTAATCCTATTACTTTTAGCGAAGGGGCCAAGTGACTTTGGTGTGGTAACCGTATGGACCTGGCACTAGGTCAGGCTATTCTAATTTCAGGGTTGAATATATTTTTTCTCTATGTAAATATTCTGATTTTGGGATTTTCCCTCCAATGCAGCAGGTTAGATATGGGACCGACCCTGTTGGCCTTACATGACCTTAGCTGTTGATATGCCGTTAAACACCAGTAAACAAACAAACCAACAAACCATCTCGGAGCTTAGCTGTTGTTGGGATGTTAAAACTTAATTTGAAGGGACAATGCAACTTAAACATTGAAGTAAATATCGTTTGATTAGTTGAACTCCAATCTGGATGAGGGGAAAATGTAGAATTTGTTGAGGCCTGAAACGCAGTAAAAAACTGCTAAATAACAATATTTGCAAATGTTAAACAAATTATGTGTGCTCAAAGATGACTAACTCTACCAGTCTACAGTGTCAGAGAATACACGAGCCCGGATCTAGCGCGAATTACCTCCCTTATGACAACACAGCTTATCTCTGACATTGATTACAAATCTGCAATATTTTCTGTAAATGACGTATAAAGTTGGCATCCATGTAGTTTGGTCCGATCCTCCTAGCATTTTTATAAATGCTATTGCTGTTCATTATAATAACTTTTAAATGTATAAAAAGGAAGTTGTTTTATTTAAATGCCGCAAAACACAGGGAAGTGCATTTCTGGACATCTAGATTTCAAAATTTGTTCTGTGGGGGCATACCTCCGGACCCCCTCCCTAGCATACTCGCTTCACTCTGTGGAACTCGAAAATAGGACAACACCCCCCCAATGCTGGATCCGCCCCTGCTGTCCGTAAGACACAGTTTTGCTTCGACAACTATGAGGTGTGTTGTTATCCAATCGTCGATAGGCAAGAGGGGATATAGTGTTAGTCCATGTACGTCCGTCATTTTTCAATAACTCCCGAACCGTTTCACCGATTTTTATAATATTTGAACACAATGTGTGTCTAGAGATGGTGCTTTGTTCTGCATATGACCCACATCCTAGGTCACTGAGGACTTATATTCACCTTGTTTGTAAGGCAAAACAAATCTTTTTTTTCCTTTTTCAATAACTCATCAACCACTTCACCGATTTTGATAATATTTGGCCACAATGTGTGTCTATGGATGCTGCTTTGTTTTGCATATAACCCACATCCGACCGCCCAAGGTTAAGGTCACTGAGGACTTTTTTATGCTCCCTGAATTTTTGTTTTCGGCGGAGCATATAGTTACCGCTTTGTATGAGTTTTACATAAGTTTTTAACATTGCTATATCTCTGTGACTGCTTGGAATATCGTCTTGAAATTTTACATACACATTGATCACCATGTATATTTTCATTGTTTACCCTGTCCATGCTGCCCAGGAGCCCAGGGTCAAGGTCAAATGACTTAGAATTGTGTTTCTTAAAGCTTACGTTAAAGTTTTTTCAATTACTACACCAATACCAAGGGTCAAGGACTCTGAATTTCAATCCAGGCATCATCGGGGTGCATTTGTCGGATTTACCGACCATCTAGTTATTAAGGCTGCCAGCGAGGGGTTTAGCTTCGTTTAACGATGCCAATTCTTGTTTACTTTTGTTTTCTTATACACATGCGTGTGCAGCTGAACTAATCATACTTACTGTTTGCCCTAATTTCTCCACATATGAAAGCACCACATTTTTCGTCTGAAGCGCATTTTTTCTTTCACTAATATCTATTAAATTAATATTCGCGTACAGCGTTATATTTAGCACCAAAGGTCACACCTGGTCGGAAGTTCATGTTACCACGTGTGCACGTACATTTATTAATAACTATTATTTATAGAATATCTGTCTGAATATTAGAGTTAGTAGGGTAACTACTGACTACTATTAACGATTAAGACGACAAGGTATTCTACATATTCTAGGGTGTATCTCTATCTACCTCATTAAGACGACAGCATATTCTAGTGTGTATCACTCTCTGCCTCATTAAGATGACAACATATTCTAGTGTGTATCACTATCTACCTCATTGAGACGACATTATATTATAGTGTGTATCACTATCTACCTAATTGAGACGACAGCATATTCTAGTGTGTATCACTATCTACCTCATTCAGACGACAGCATATTCTAGTGTGTATCACTATCTACCTCATTAAGACGACAACATATTCTTGGGTGTATCTCCATCTACCTCATTAAGACGACAACATATTCTAGTATGTATCTCTATCTACCTCATTAAGACGACAACATATTCTTGTGTGTATCTCTATCTACCTCATTAAGACGACAACATATTCTAATGTGTACCTCTATCTACCTTATTAAGACAACAACATATTCTAGTGTTCTACCTCATTAAGACAACAACATATTCTAGTGTGTATCTATATCTACCTCATTAAGACAACAATATATTCTAGTGTGTATCTCTATCTTCCTCATTAAGACAACAACATATTCTAGTGTGTATCTCTATTTATCTCCGTGTGTCAAAACTAGATTCATACATGGCTGTGACTGGAGAAATGAGGCTTATGAGTTTTGCGACCAGTGTAGTTTCTGATCAGCCTGTGTTTCCGATGTGTGTCCAGTGGTGCTCATGCAGGCAGCGAATGGTAAACTTCACAAGGATCTTCATCGCCGCGATGTTCGTCTGTGATTTGGTTACTGGAGATCAGGGAGAACAGACGCATTGTCGTGACAAAAATATTCACTTTGTGATATACCAACATATCCATATAAGACAAGTCGTGTGATTTGTACCTAAGAAGATGTGCGATATCTCATGAAAAATATTTACAAAAGTTACGAGATTTTCGGTAAATTACGTCGAAAGTGGATGAAATTTACATACCATATGTGGCATTCTATTCTGTTTTTGCTATGAAAATCACGTTGATTTTCGAAGTTACTTACAGAAAATATCACAGTTTCTGTAAATATTTTTCATTGAAACATCGCACATTTTCTTGGGTACAAGAGCACATGACGTGTCTCATAAATTATGATCTCTGTACACCACATTTGTGATAAAATATTCATTTTGTAACAAGCCAACGTATACATATATAGAGGATCTTTATTTAATGTGATATTTAATGTGATATTTAATGTGATATTTAATGTGATATTTAATACGGTAAACGATGCAATGAAATCTGTCAACAATTTCTTTTTGTAGTAAAGTCATTATTTAATCGAATTTCATCAAATAAAAAGAAGGCACATTATTAAATTATGCTTAAAATTAATAACCTTGAAAAGAAATAGTGGTTTCAATTTTTAGAAAGGTGTAAAAAAAACTGTCACAAGACAGTAATTATTTGTGACTGGAGAAATGGGGTTTATAAGTTTTGCGACCAGTGTGGCCCCAGATCACCTCTTCCGCTTCTAACAAAGAGTGTACATTTATATCCATATCAGACTGCAGCAATGTGCTATAACATCATGACCTAAACAAACTGACCAGAAACGTCATAAGCCCCATTTCTACAGTCAGGGCCACCATTTATGACTGATGGAGAAATGGAGCTTATGGGTTTTGGCGACCAGTGAAGATCCTTATCAGCCTGTGCATCCGCACAGTCTGATCAGGATCTGCACTGTTCGAAATTCCATAAATGAAACACCCGTTAAGCTTCTAACAATCAATTTAGATCAGGTTACAGGAGTGTTCTATTTGATCAGGAGCTACACTGGTCATAAATCCCATAATCCCCATTGCTCCAGTCGGTGCCATGTATGAGGCAAGCCATGTGATTTTGTAGCTAATATGTAATATGTGCGATAGCATGAAAGATATTTACGATATTTTCTGTAAATGACATCGAAAGTTGCCGAAATGTTCAGAGCAAATGCGGAATAGATATGATTCCACATTTACTATGAGCATTTCGTCAATTTTCGACGTCATTTACAGAAAATATCACACTTTCTGTACGGTATATATTTTTCTATGACCCTACCTTCAGTGACCATCTCCTCCATTATGTTGAAGAGGTACTTACTCAAGATCGTTCCATAGACAATCACTGTCCCAAAAAGTATGAAATTCGTGAACGAATTTCAATTTTGTGAAGGAGTATGTCACGGTTGGTATGTAGGTCACTATAGGGAGGAAGTGTGCATCTGTGCCCGGCTCGCTCAGTCGGTAGAGTACTAGTATGGTAAACCAGAGGTCCAGGGTTCGAGTCCCGGCTGGGTGCGCTCTTCTCTCGCCCCGTGACATTTGACGCCCAACGTGGATTTACAACTTGTCAAACTGGGCAAGTAGCTTGAACATTTAAATTTAACCCTTTCAACAATACATACCTCTACCATAATGTTTGTAAGCAGTGTAGATCACGAAGAGCCGGCTCGTAGTGAGCCGTCTTATCAGGATCTGCACAATGTGTGGATATTGTTCTTATTTCTAAACCAATACCCATTTCTGAGAAATGCAATATAGTCTGAAAAAAAACATGGGAAGGTCCATTCCACACTGGTCAGAAATTACATTTGACTGGTGTGTCAGCCTGTGACCTTGAATATGACCTTCACTGACCTTGCAGACATAGTTGAATCTGCGTAGATCCTGCCCAGCCGTACTCATATCGAGATGGATGAACGCTTCACTGATGCTGGTCAATACCTTTCTCTGAAGTACAATATGGTCCTTGTTACGGCGAGGGAAAATATTACCATACTAACAATAAATATTCGGACACGATTTATTGCACAAAGATTGTCCCAGTAGTTAGGGTTAGTATGGTTGTACTGGTGTATCACAATGACAATGTACATAATAATTATGAGACACGCTGTGTGATTTTGTACATTAGAACATGTGCCATATCTCATGATATGTACACAATTTACGATATTTTCCGTAAATGACGTTGAAAGATGATGAAATGTCCATGGAAAATGCGGAATTCATTCATTTGCTATGACAATTTGGCCATCTTTCGACGTCGCTTACAGAATTATCACAGTTTCTGTAAAGATATTTCATGAACAATCACATATGTTCTTAGGTACAAAATCACATGGCGTGTCTCATATTTGGGTGCAGTTTGTTTTGGTTGGGAAACTCCCTATTTAAAGTAGTTTGTTTCCCTAAACAAATGGTGTACGAATACTTAGGTTTGTGACGGTAGTAGATTCTTATCCAATCGTCTTTGAAATAAAAATAAATAAAATAAAGATTACAATCGTACCTCTAAATTCATGGATACTGGTCAGCGATTTTCCAGTTTTCCAATCCCCGTCATATGCTTGAAATAGTCATTACATCCCACCCGTGTTTGGATGAGACTTGAAACCGAGGCCCGATAGCTTTTTACCTCGGCTGGGACACAGATATGCCGTTAAACACCAATAAATCAAATCCCACCATAGGCATAAAAACGGCCTTTCATAGTATTTCCATTCCACTGATATTGTTTTTGCCATTGAATACATCAATCAATTCCGTTTGTGTCAGTTGTGGTTGTTTGTGAGCATGATAGGTAATTTAATGATCAGGATTCATCCTTACCGGAATCCCGACCAGAGTCATTTGGTCTTTGGCTTTCTTAGATTTGAGAGTTGAATCTGTTGATATCCCTTATTTATAAGTAATTACTTTTTGGGGAAGGGCCAAAGTGACTGTGTGGTATGTACCTGGCACCAGGTCAGGTTATTATAATTTCAGGGCTGAATATATATTTATCTCGATGTAAATATTAAGTTCTAAATTTTGGGATTTTCACACAATGCAACAGGTTAAATTCGGGGTCGAACCCAACCCGTTGACCTTCACTGTTGATAGGCCGTTAAACACCAATAAACAAAATGTTCGAGTCAGAAAATTACTGTCTGGTGAACAGTGTAGACCCTGATCTGATCGCAATGGTCATAAATGTTTTCTTCTGAGCCAACGACAATCAATTAATCCAATCTCAGCCGACAGCCGAGAATGAGTGAATTCGCGACTGCATGAGGGCCATTATTGGCGACCCGAGACACCCATTCACCGACGCCCAGTACGCCCACCTCCCTTGACGTGGCACGAAGGTAGTGTATGTACGGTTGGTAGACCCAATTTATCCAGTCACAGCCACATAATATATATTATATGATCAGTCCGTTCAATGTTTTATACTTTTCAATCAGGAACAGCATATTAGTGATAAATTGCAAAGAAACCTATGAAAGTACAAATGTGTTGGTATCCAGTTTAGTGAGGTTCCTCTGTAACAATGTATATGGCTGTTCAATTATCCACGACTTGTTTGTGTACTGTGCAATCATGAACAGACAGTACAGCTCTAGATAAATGAGACAAGTGTTTTTTACCTAAGAAGATGTGTGATTTTTGTCGAGCCCGCTTGCGGAAAGCGAGACATAGTGATCATAATGACGTCCGGGTGTCTGTGCGTCGGTCCATCCGTCCGAAATCTGCGTTAAAGTTTTTAAATACCTTATATCTCTGTAACCGTAAGTCATATTTGCTTGAAACTTCATATGCTTATTGGTCATCATCCACCATATTCATTATGTATCCCACTCATGCGACCGCTCTGCCTAAGGTCAAGGTCAAATGACTTAGAAATTTGCGTTCCGAAATCTGCGTTAAAGTTTTTAAATACCTTATATCTCTGCAGTCCTAAGTCACATTGACTTGAAACTTCATATGCGTATTACATGCGGCCCCTGTGCCCCTATGTCAAGGTCAAGTGACTTTGAAGTTTGCGTTTAATTTTCTGTCAAAATTTGCGTTAAACTTTTCACATACCTACTATCTCTGTAACCGTCAGTCAGATATGCTTGAAACTTTGTATGCTTCTTCAAATAAATACACTCTGAGACCATCAAATGCCTCGGCGGGCTCGACATGCGGGCCGCGGCCATCTGGTTTATCTTACAAAGAGATATTTACAACAACCAAGATTTTTGTTGTGTTTTTGTCACAGGGTTTACCGTACCATCGCTCTAACCGACTGAGCTAGCCGGGCACGAAAACACACTTCCTCTCCACAGTGAGTTACGTACCATAGCATTTTTTACCACACAGAATGTGCGATTTTTTGTATCTGACACAAGATATTTACAAAGATTTCTTTGTAAATAATAACGTGCCCTCCATCAGGTATATTATACACGAAAACGAGACTTATGATAATACACATGGTTTGCATATTGTTGAACTCATCGACTGACCTCCAGCAGCTTACTATAGTCTATAATTTATACCGGTATTGTCCGAGCGGTCAGTTATGTTTACATGTACATTGTGATTATCTTGTGGTCAGTTTTCGTTTCACATCGTAGTATATGGAGGTATGCCTATCATATAGTTACCTCGTTGTAATGTCGTTCGTCCGTGCGCTCAGCGTACGTTTCAAGACGGTGTCCGTCAGTCCGTGCGTCCGCACAATATTATACGTGATTAGCGAAAATGAGTGGCGAACAGCGTAGGTCATAATGGCGAGCAGGGTAGCTCCTTACCATACATCAGATCAAACTGCGCAGACGCGAGTGATGCGGATTTCCCAATTCAGTTTAGTAAACGAGGAAGTCGCGTGATCTTCAGCCAAATAAAGTCTGTCGTCCGATTACAGTTTGTCATACCAAACATGCCAAAGGTAACGACATACAATTCGAAACAATACTGTAAGCACATTTTCAGTACGGAGAAGCATATCGCCTTCCGTATCGTGATTTAATCTGACACCGTAAATGTAACCGGAGTTGTTTTATTGTTTAGGTTAGACTATACCAAATGGCGCGAAATCGTAGTAGTAGTTCGGTATAAAAAAATGGTGCTGGCGTTTTGAGGTCACAGACACAGTTTGCTTGCAATTCTTGATCCATTACTACCGAGTTGCACTTGAGGAACATTTTGGGGTGCTTTTAACACCAGTTTTAAGCATATTTGTAGCATTTAGAAGAAAACACTGAACCTGTTGGTCACGTGATGTAAACAGAGTTTCCGTGGCCAAAGAATGTAAACAATATTGGGTGATATGGCGAGGCTGGATTTTTCTTTCTTAGGAGTAAGTAAACCTATTGTTTAATTTATGCAGAACAAATACAGACTGGCTGCAGGTCATGTACAAGTAGGTCCCATAGCAGCCATACGATTAGTGAAAGTAGGAGAGACTGGCCTTATTGGATGGCATCTGGTTAAATTATAAAGTAAAACTATTTGATGTGGTCTAACCTATAAGTTGGGCCGGGCCTAGGCCCTATTTGAGATATGTTTTTTTTGTAGAATTTGAAGTTGGAAGTTTATGTTTCTTGTAGCTATGTCTCATTGAACATAATTTAAAGTTACTGTGACGAGAGTAATCGAGCGAACTCAGCGATGCAACAAATTTTGTTCTTTTCGTATCGCAGACGGACAATTATCGCCTTCAAAAATCTTCTAAAATCTTTATTTCTCAGCTTTATTTGTCAAATATAATATCCCAGTGTATATAAATTACCTGTAGATGATTGGGCTTGGAATGTGACAGTAAAAAACACCAACACAGTCATAATAGTGTGTTTTTCAGGTTTTTTTCATTGATATTGGGTGCCTGGTGGACAATTAAGAAGTTCGTGAAAGTGGCGCGACATCACAAGCTGTTCAAAAATTTGCCAACATTAGGCGTAAGTGTATTGTTTTCGAATATCAGTATAGTACCAATACACTAGTACTCAGAAAACATTGTTTTTCCTTTCCTCCTGTGTCATAAAACAAATTTCTTGACTGACCGTTCCATGCCAGTACCCTTTTGTCTATCGACCATTCCAGGGTGGCATACATGTTGGTATAGTTTGAGTGATGAGATTATATGTAGAATGGTTAGCTATAACACTATTTAGGGTATGTTATGTGATTTTATAGACTTTTGTGCTTTTCATTCATTATCTATTAAAATTCTCCATATTTCTGTAGTAGCTCAATTTAAGGCAGAATGTGGACAGTCACATGGTGGAGTTACATAGCTGCTGTGTGACAACTATTTGAGATATTTGCTCCAAACTTCGTACTGTATCAAGGAATAGAACCTAGTATAGAATAGTAAATATTGTAGACAGATTTGTAGTGAGACTGATACACTTATAGGTTAGACTGTACCAAATGGCGCGAAATCACCCAGGGGGTATGCATAAGTAGTCCGGTATAAGAAAATGGTGCAGGCGTTTTGAGGTCACATACACAGTTTGCTTGCAAATCTTGAGGAACATTTTGGGGTGCTTTTAACACCAGTTTTCAGCATATTTGTAGCATTTAGAAGAAAACACTGAACCTGTTGGTCACGTGATGTAAACGGAGTTTCCGTGGCAAAAAAATGTAAACAATATTGGGTGATATGACGAGGCTGGATTTTTCTTTCTTAGGAGTAAGTAAACCTATTGTTTAATTCATGCAGAACCAGTACAGACTGGCTGCAGGTCATGTACAAATAGGTCCCACAGCATCCATACGATTAGTGAAAGTAGGAGAGACTGGCCTTACTGGATGGGATTCGGTTACACTATATAGTAAAACTATGTGGTGTGGTCTAACGTTTAGACCACGCGATACTTACCTCTCCAAACCCAAAAACACTCTCGAAGCCTACCCTATAATATCCAATATAGACATATAGCTTCCGTATTATCCTATGCCTATTATATATCCCATATATATATTATAAGCACATAATAGTATTTGCACTGTTTATTTTTCGATATTTAGTGCCGTATGTGGTGCCTGTGGCAATTTTATTGCTCTGACTGACGTCTCGTAGAATCTCGTTCGGATTTGAATTTCGGGCGTGATCTACGAGACCGCTGCGCATTCCGCCGTGAGACGCCAGCCAGTGCAGTCATAGATTTACATGTGTTTCGTAAATTTGTTTTCACTTTATTCCAGGTAAGCACTTCTGTCTTTTGCTATTTTATGAACATGTTTCATGTATTATTTCACATAATTTATTCCCTTGTATTGACGTAATGATGGCGTACGACAAAGTAAATTATGTTTTCATTTATTCTTTGCCGTCCGCGGGCCCGTCTGACATTGTGCTTGAAGACACCCGCGTTCATGAGAGAATAATATCAGTCATTATTAGCGGATAGTATTTGTACCCATGGTTATTACATGTAGGCCCCGGTCGATAAATACACATTTGTGACATACGTCTGCAGTGTAGATCCTGATCATAATGTGCATTCCTACATAATTATCTACTATGCGGGCAGAAATTAAACACATACACGAGGTAATACATGTATCAGTACAGTAACTGTAGTTAAATATTGACCAACGCAGATCATGATCAGACTGCGCGAATGCGCAGGCTGATCTGGGGTTACGTTGGTCGCACACATCGTAAGGTCTATTTTGTCGGTCGACGTCATTATTATTTGTGGCTGAACGATTATTATATTTAACCTGGTATCTACAATCTATAAGGAGACGATTCTGCGCAATTTCATTCATACTAGTTCATTTATTATAAACACTACGTTCGTCCATGTATGTGTTCATTAATATACAATGTAGATGGATCGTAGTCTGTGTCAGCCATTCATGAAATATACAACTACAGTTGTATTGTTCATGAATGTGTATGCATCACCTTACGTGAATATACATCTACACTGTTTGTGACATGTTGGGCATTCCGCCGTGAGACACCAGCCAGAGCAGTTATACATTTAAATGTGTTCGTAAATGTGTTTTCACACAAATCCAGATCACAGGTCGAGTCCAGTAAATCCCCTCATTACACTGTAACATACAAAAATGTATGTAAATATATGAATATACCTTATATATACGTTTGTTATGCGTGGGTGGTGGTCGGGCGAATGAGACGGCGTAAATTAATGGTTCCTTCTTATAGGAATCACGATTTGCCTGGTTTGGCCCTCAGGTACGTTTTCTCTTTGGCTCTTTAGTTACATGGGAGTTGAATTGAGTTATTGCCCATTATAAAAGTAGTAAGATTATTACTGATCCTACTGCTTTTGGGAGGGGCCAAGTGATTCTGGTGTGGCGAGGACCTGGCATCAGATCAGGATTATTCTTATTTCAGGGCTTAATATAGTTTTTGTCGCGCCTGCTTTAGCAAAGGCGCGACTATAGTCGGCGCTTTTTCCGTCGTCGGCGTCGTCGACCACGTCGTCGTCGTCTTCGTCATCCGCGTCGTCAGGTTTTTTGTGTCAGGCAAATGCGTTAAAGTTATTGTTTTTTCACAATATCTCTTTAACCCCTTGTCAGACTTTGAGAATATTTCACATCAATGTTTGTCTAGGGATGATGCTTCACTACGCACACCCCCACATCCAAATTCTCAAGGTCAAGGTCATTTATTTACTTGTAATGTTCACGGTCAAATACGTCGGCAGGTGCGATACCGCTTCCGTGGCGGAATTATTGTGTTATTCCAAATATTTATTTCTGATTTTGGGATTTTCTCCCCATTTGTACATGTACTTGAACATGTACATGTACTTGTACAGGTAATATATGGGATTTAGTACTAAACCCATTGACCCGGCTTTAAATGACCTTAGCTGTTGATAGACATATTCGGGCGTGTCTAAGACACGAATTGGTCCGCGGACATATTCTGGTACAGGTGAGCTGCGAATATGTCTGCAAGATAATATGAGTCGAAATCTACCAGAACAGTGTTTATACATGTATCTATGGCCAACTTAGTCGGAATTCATATCTGTTTCATGTCCGTCTGTCCTTCAATTCTACTATAACTTATTTACCGTATAACAGATCCGGCGGACATATTCGGATGCATGTTAGCTGCGAATATGTCCGCAAGATAATATGAGTGGAAATCTGACATAATACCAACAGTATACATGATAATCAAGTGAAATCATCATCTAAAGTGTATAAACAAACGTTCGGATAACCTTTCATATACTTCGCACGTTATATACACAGGCATTTGGCATGTTTCGGCTTTCGTCGGTACTGCTTTTTTTCAACGGCGCGTTGATACTGTATACATTACAATGATTACTTCCCTTTAGATTAATATAACGCCATTTGCTTTGTCGTTTATAGTAAGGTATGTAGCTTCTGGTCGGACACAAGCTCGTATTTTAACTAAGTAATATGTTTTTAATAGTAATTTTATATTAATTCTATGTACCGGTACATGCATTTCTGCAGGACAACAGTAATTCTCGAATGAACATGTCAACTTGCCACCACAATATTGACGTTAGGGCGTTAAAGTATTTCAGTTGTTATGATACGAGCTCGTGTCCGGCCTAGGAAAACCAGCTATAATTTAGTATTATTTGCACAATTATGTTCTATCTTGCTGAGATAACAATACTTCTCATCGAACATGTGCACTTTCCGACAAAATATTTATGTTTAAAGTACTAATAAAATCGTGGAATGTGTTATGAATCGAGGTCGTGTCCGACCAAGGTTACACATCTTGTTGTTCATATACGAGCCGCGGTTGGGAAAAGGTACCTGATTGCAAACATGATGTTATCGAGTAAATGACGTCGGAAACGTCGCTTCCATTTACGCTTTTGACAGAGCTGACGTCGTTGTTGACAACTTGTTATGTATTTTCTTCGGATTTTCTTGGGGATTTGTTGTTCTATACATTTTGTAAATGGAAATTGAACGAGGAATTCGAAAATCAATCTTGCGCTTTGCAGAAACAATGTTTTCAACCTCCATTTCGAAATTCAAAATGGCCCCCATATTTTACCTAGTTTTGCTATATATCCGCACTTAAGTAACATATACTATTGGTTTAAATGTGAAAATCACATACTTGTAGAGATAATACTTTATCAGGAAGTCAAATATAATATAAGAGAGAGTAGTCTGTAAACTAGCCGCGATTTTCAAGATGGCCGTCACGTTATACATATAGGCATCTGTGGGCATATTAGTTGAACTATTGTTGAGGAAGTTGAGTATATGTTTTTACAACGTACCTAACCATTGTAACTACAACAGACTATAATTGTATTAATATGCAAATATACATACTGTGACATGTATAATCGCACATATACGTATACAATAAGTATATACATGCATGGACGTGAAGAAAACATATCCCTTAGAAAGCAACACATGGAACATGGTATACTATCTTCAATTACCCTTGTTATGTGATGTTTATGATACATATGTATCTCACATTACATGTACAATTGGTTAGATCATTTATTACCTATATTGTTAAATACACATGTGGTGAGGACGATGCTCACAACAACATGTATGAATGTAGAATTTGTAGACAATCAAATAATACATCAGTTGTTCAAGTGTTCCGGTTGACCCGGCCTTAAGTGACCTTAGCTGTTGATAGGCCATTAAAGCCCAACAAACAATCAAACAAACAAGCATACATGAACAAAACACGCCACAACGCACAACGCTCGAATATGTGAGAAAAGTACGTTACAAGTACTTTCAAACCGCTCGCGATAAAACCAATAGCGGACAATTTAATCAATGGAACAGTCCAAACGTATGCTGTGTCCACTCACTTGAACCGTCACATGAAATTCATCATATACATACCTTACAGTAAATGTTATGTATCCCATCTCGCACGGACACGGCTATGGTGAAATACAAACCTGAATACATGCTTATCTACACATGTCGTTTATATAAAATGTATTACGTTGTATCACTACAGGACATGCGAGCATGTGTATATGCACAACATAGCTAGAAAATAAACGAATATTACCCACATGTAATAAATTGCCAACTATCGTCGTTATTTTGGACCCCAAGAGCTTATTATCAAGCGCCATTGAACATCGTTCACGCCAATTATAAGTAGGTATTTCTACGACTGGTTCTTGGCAAGTGCATATTCCACACGTACTTGTATGGTTGAACTGGTGTATCACAATGACAATGTACATATGAGACACGCTGTGTGATTTTGTACATCTCATGATGTTTACACAATTTACGATATTTTCCGTAAATGACGTTGAAAGTTGATAAAATTTCCATGGCAAATGCGCAATTAATTCTTTTGCTATGAAAATCTTTCGACGTGGTTTACATAATTTTCACAGTTTCTGTAAAGATATTTCATGAAAAATCACACATGTTCTTAGGTACAAAATCACATGGCGTGTCTCATATTTGGATGCATTTTGTTTTGGTTGCGAAACCCCCTATTTAAAGGGGTGTGTTTCCCCAAACAAATGGTGTCCTAATATTTAGGTTTGTTACGAAAGGGGTGTGTTTCCCCAAACAAATGGTGTCCTAATATTTAGGTTTGTTACGGAAGTAGATTTTTATCAAATCGTCTTTGAAATAAAATGAAATAAAAAATAAATGAAATAAAGATTACAGTCGTACCTATAAAATTCACGGATACTGGTAAGCGATTTTCCAATTTTCCAATCCCCGTCATATGCTTGAAATAGTTATTCCATCCCACCCGTATTTGGATGAGACTTGAAACCGAAGCCCTATCGCTTTTGACCTTGGCTATGACATAGACAGGCTGTTAAACACCAATAAATCAAATCCCACCATAGGCATGAAAACATTCTTTTATAATATTTCATTTCACTGATATTTCAGATTTGACTTCAAACCAATGGTGTCACTCTTAGTATGACCTTAGTTGTTGCCGGGACGTTAAACCTGTTCACATTCTTTTTTGCCGTTGAATACGTCAATCAATTATGTTCGTGTCAGAAAACTACTGTCTGGTGAACGGTGTAGACCCTGATGAGATCGCAGTGGTCAGAAGTTTGTGGCAGGTGGGAGCACGCGATGGGTAATTTAACGATCGGGGTTCATCCTTACCGGAATCCCGACTGGAGACCTGGTTTGGCCCTCACATACGTCTTTGGAATTTTGTGTGTGACAGTTGAATCTGGTTATACCCCATATGTGAATATTACGATATTCGTAATCCTATTTTAGGGGAAAGGGGCCAAGAGACTTGGTGTGGTATGGACCTGACACCAGGTCAGGTTATTCTAATTTCAGGGCTGAATATATTTGTTCTCGATGTAAATATTCCGTTCTGATTTTGGGATTTTCCCCCCAATGCAGCAGTTTAAAATGGGATCGAACCCGTTTGCCAGCCCTTACATGACCTTAGCTGTTGATAGGCCGTTAAACACTAATAAACAAACAAACAAACAGTGGTCAGAACTATTTTCTTCTGAGTCGACGACAATCAATTAATCCAATCTCAGCCGACAGCATGAGGGCCATTATTGACGACCCGAGACACCCATTCACCGACGCCCAGTACACCCACCTCCCTTGACGTGGCACGAAGGTAGTGTATGTACGGTTGGTGGACCTTCAGCATGTCCTGTCGATCTTTGTTCCACTCTCCCAGAGCCAGTCGCATTAACCTGCAGGCAAACATCGCGGACTTTAATTGATAGCACATTGCACATAATGACCTTTGGAACATGTTTTTCCAAATGTTATTTGTGTATCTCTCATATGTTTCGGTCTGTTCCAAACGCTGCAAGAGGTGAAGCTGAAGCACAGGCTGATCTGCGTTTTCGCTGGTCGAAAGAGCAATACTGTTTGAAGTAAAGTATTGCCTAATCAGATGGCTATCAGCCTACATGAGTGTGGTTTTTGGTATTAAATAGTAATGTCCGTTAACATTTTAAGGAAACACTGGTATGTTATCGCCCCTGATATCAGTGTGGAAATTCATGCTTGTAATACGAAGTATAATACTGTCAATTATACTGTTTATTTGGCCCGAACAATGTCATATCTGACGAACGGACGAAAAAAATATGCTTCCCTTTATTATAACCTGGCACGTGGGCATATACCTTTAAGGAAAAACGCTCGACATACTGTGCCTTTGTCGATTTTAAAAAGACGTTTGACTCAGTTGACATATACATTTTATGGCGGCGTCTGACTGACAATAGTATTGGCAGTAAAATGTTTAGTACAATATGGTCTTTGTATTATTCAGTCACCGCTTGTGTACGTGTAAACTCTTATGAGTGGCGGATCGTGTCAAAAGTCCCGTTTCTAACTGGTTAGAATTTTAACGCGTTACTTTTGAGAAGTAACGCGTTACAAATGTATGAACTATATAGTAAAATACATATTTCTAACGCGCTACGTCTGAAAACTAATGCGTTACTACTCAAAACTGGCGCCGCGTTAGAAAACAGAAGTAACGAGCTAGAAACGAAAATTGACCAGGTTGGCACTTGTGTCATAAGTGCGGTTCTCACGCGTTAGAAATCTGTGACTGGAGAAATGGGGGCTTACATGTTATGCAACCAGTGCAGCGCCAGATCAGCCTGCGCATCCGCACAGTCTGATCAGGGTCTACACAGTTCGTAATTCAGTGACTGTAGAAATGGGGCTTATGGGATGTGTGACCAGTGTAGCTCCTGATCAAATAGTACTCCTGTAGCCAGATAACGATCTACAGTGCTTGTTAGCATCATGATTGGGCGTTTCAAGATGGAATGACGAACAGTGCACATCCTGATCACTTTTGTTTGTTTGTTTGCTTGTTCAATTAGTGTGCTGGGGGCCTGGCCCCCTCATTAATTATGTAATAAAGCACATACTCTCATCCTCAAGCTTGCTGAGAATGCAGGAAATGGCGTTTCTCGCCTCTTAGATTTCAAACATTTCCGGGGGAGCATGCCCCCGGCACCCGCTAGCAACATCGGGCCCTTTGGGCACTCAAGACTGGGCACAAAGAAATGCAGGAAATGGTGTTTCAAATATTTCAGGGTGAGCATGCCCCGGACCCCCTAGCAACATCGGGCCCTTTTTTGGGCCCTCAAGACTGGGCCCAGAGAATGCAGGATATCTTAGATTTCAAATATTTCAGAGGGAGCATGCCCCCGGACCCCCATACCAACATCGGTCCCATTTTTGGGCCCTCAATACTGGTCCCTGAGAATGCAAGAAATGGCGTTTCACGCCTCTTAGATTTCAAAAAGTCCGGGGAAGCTGGCCCCCACCGGACCCCTAGCAACATCGCCCCCCCCCCCCCCACCAATAATTTTCACGTTCCGCCGCCTATTTTGTTGCTGTTCAATTGCCTATCAACAGCCAATGCCACTTAGGCCGACTCCAACGGGTTCGATCCCGTATTCAACCTGCTAAATGGGGGTGTGAATCTCAAAATAAGAACGGAATATTTACATCGAAAAAATAGAACATTCAGCCCTGAAATTATGGTAAGCTGACCTGGTGCCAGGTCCATACCACACCAAAGCCACTTGACCCCTTACCCTAATAGTAATAGGATTATGAATAATCATATTACTCATATATATAACGGGTATAAACAGATTCAACTCTCGCATACAAGAAAGCCAAAGACGTACATGAGGGACAAGCCAGGTTTCCGGTCGGGATCCGGAATGAATCACGATCGTTAAAGTACCCATCTAGTGCATTCACTTATCGCACTATGCCGGTATGTCCGGTCGGAAAATGGCTGAGTGTAACTGCATGTGATATATGGAGCCGTACCAGTGTCATCCTATATGATGATGATATTTGAGTGTTGACCAGGGCATGATGATGTTTTTTTGCGGGTTGGCAAAATAGATCAAGCAGGGAAGGATCCATATGGGATTGGGTTATGCAAGATATGATATAATAAGTGTTGCGGCCCGCTACGTTCGTTTCGCGGCTTGTCCTTATATACGCTATTATTCGAATTCAGTCGCGGCGTTTATCTGTTGTTATTTAGTGAGATGACAATTAATTACACTCATTCTGAAGACGAGAGCAACAGAGAAGGTAATACACGACGGTATGATTATTTGCCTATACATGTATATTAGTGAGATGCAGTGAGTGCCGTGGTTCACGCTGGCAGCTGTTTAGCCTTCTGAGATAAATGTTATAGTTTATAGTTTCGTGGAATTGATATTCGTGCAAAGTGTCACGTACCATACCGCCGGTCATGGTCAGACATTTTATAATTTGATTTCATACGGTGCATATTACAGTTGATAATGTTTAATCAGAGTAATGCGGGCGGCTAATTCCGGCCTATACTGCATTACTCCGTGAGATGTATGGTGGGGAAACCGGAGTACCCGGAGAAAACCACATCGCACTGACACGTAATGACTACTTCAAATACGAGGTGATAGTACACGGGTCTGTGTTTACATTTGATAGGGTGGTATACATTATAGTAATTTCAAAGAGACACATTACATGTACCATACACGAATTTATAATTGGCAATTACAATTTTTACTCGGTAATAGCATGTTTCCAAACTTGTCTATGATTGGTCATTATCTGAAATACAGCAGTATTTATCTAAATAATTGCTCAGGAAATATATAACTGCATCTAAAATTAGTGTAGACCCTATGTAAATCAGACACGAGTGACAAGGGTTTACATAGTTCCACATTTATTCAGCAAATCATTGACAATATGTTAAGTTTGTAGATTTCGTTTTATCGCATGATTCAGCCTGGTCTTAATTCCGTTTAAGGCCTCATTTTGTCTGAAACATTTTTGTTTGCTTTGTCACTTTCTTAACATTTATTCTTGTATTGTTTTGGAATATTACTTAATTGTTTGACCTGCAGTAATTATTTACTAGTTATCTTCCTTCGGGGTTTGTTAAGTAATATGCTAGTTATCTGCCTGTGGGTTATTATTTATGTCACCGACTACAATCAGAACTATTCCGTTAGCAAATGGTATAAACCCTGTATATGTGTCGATAGTTTTCGTTCGATCTGGATCAATATTATAGTTTTCCATATGTACTAGGGCCCAGGCTGATACACTGATTCAGTATAGCCCCAGATCAGCATGTACATCCACTGATCAGGGTCTACGCTGCTCACCTTTCAGTCATTGAACAATCTGTAGCATGATGTTGTGACGAGTGTTGCTCCTAATCAAATAGCACACTCCTATAGCCTGGCGATCTATATGGCTTGTTAAAAGCATGGCGTGTGTCTCATTGGTGGAATGGCGAATAATGAAAATCCTCTTCGGACTGTGCGTAAGATTCACAATATTTCTAACCATCATTGAATATAGCTTTGTTTTCTGGATGGTGCAATTTTAATTTCTGTATCGCATAAAATGTTCAATATATAGCAAAGTCCGCGCATTATTTGATCACCCCCCGTATAGTTTATGTTATTGCTGTTCGGCAGTAGCCTGGGTCCCCGGATTACTGATACTGGTACTGCGTGCGTGCGTGTGTGTATCAAGAGGCACCCACCATTGGTGATCACTAACTAAAGCGGTTTGAGCACAGTGTCTCAGCTGGTGTCTCCGATATTCTTCAATATGTAGTACGTGTTTCGCCGTCACGCAGAGCGACTTACAGGTAGAACATTCGTGTTAAAATATGGGAGACAAGAGTCGCTAAAAGATTTCGGACAAGGTTTTTTTCGGCAACTTTCACTAGCTTTAATTTATTTTTTATCCACTTGATATCATTTATTTAAGTATACAAAATTAATGTATATGTATATATTATGTACATCGTGGTCAGTCCTAAATTTATACAAACAATTTTACTTTACTACGTCTTTTCCATAAGCGGACTTGGCTGCAGACTCAACCTACTCACAGGCTGCTGAAACTGCTTGTTTTTCATCATTATGGTAATAACAACACCGAGAGCACAAGTTTATTTGTTGGTATAAAATTGTAAAATAATCAATGGCCTACATACAATTCGTTAGTTTCTCTAAATGAACACCGACAAGCATACGAATATACGTTTGATCGAGTGTCATTGCCAGCTGTCAGTAACGACGTCAGCCATGTCAGTGGCAAAAAATGAAAGTGACGCTTTCGACGTCATTTACTCGATAACGTCATTTATGTCATAATGTACCTTTTCGACACGACGTGGCTCATATTGCATCAGCACGTGTGAATTGTGGACGTCTGCCATGCATTTTGTCAGTTCGCTCGCCAAGATAAACTGAACTAGAAAAAGTCGATGGCGCGCCATTGCAATATACCCACTTTCCCCAAATGCTAAGTCCGAAAGGGGCAGATAATCCATGATGGAGGGTCGGATAAAAAATCCTATTTCATTTTGCGCATCAGCACATCAATACGAAGCTACGAACCAAATATCAGATGCGTAGGTATTAAGGTGAAAGAGTTTTTCGACCTACGAGGAAAAATAGTGAAATTCTAAGTCCGAAAGGGGGAGATAATCCCTGATGGAAGGTCGGATCAAAAATGCGAATTCACTTTGCACATCATAACGAAGCTACATATCAAATATCAGAGATGTAGGTATTAAGGTGAGAAAGTTTTTCGACTTACAATGAAAAATAGGGAAATTCTGAGTCCGAAAGGGGGAGATAATACATGATGGAGGGTCGGATGAAAAATCCGAATTCACTTTGCGCATCTGCACATGATAACGAAGCTACATACCAAATATCAGGCGCGTAGGTATGAAGGTGAAAAAGTTTTTCGAGTTACAAGGAAAAAAAATGAAAAAATGGGAAATTCTGAGTCCGAAAGAGGGAGATAATCGATGATGGAGGGTTTGATGAAAAATCCGAATTCACTTTGCGCATCTGCACATGATAACGAAGGTACATACCAAATATCAGGCGCATAGGCATGAAGGTGAAAAAGTTTTTCGAGTTACAAGGAAAAAATGGGAAATTCTGAGTCCGAAAGGGGGAGATAATCCATGATGGAGGGTCGGATGAAAAATCCGAATTCACTTTGCGCATATGCACATGATAACGAAGCTACATACCAAATATCAGGCGCGTAGGTATGAAGGTGAAAAAGTTTTTCGAGTTACAAGGAAAAAATGGGAAATTGTGAGTCCGAAGGGGGGAGATAATCGATGATGGAGGGTTGGATGAAAAATCCGAATTAACTTTGCGCATCTGCACATGATAACGAAGGTACATACCAAATATCAGGCGCGTAGGCATGAAGGTAAAAAGAAAAAGTCGAGTTACAAGGAAAAAATGGGAAATTCTTAGTCCGAAAGGGGGAGATAATCCATGATGGAGGGTCGGATGAAAAATCCGAATTCACTTTGCGCATCTGCACATGATAACGAAGCTACATACCAAATATCAGGCGCGTAGGTATGAAGGTGAACAAGTATTTCGAGTTACAAGAAACGTGACGGACGTACGGACGTACGGACGGACGGACACTCGTGACGAAAACAATATACCGATTTTTTCACATAAAAGTGGGTATAATAAAAGAATAAAGTACCGTATAGTTGCGTCAAACTATGATTTTACCCTAGCTCGGGGCCTCTCCATCTTTCGACAAGTTTTTTGGAAAGATCAAACACTGTAGTTTAATGAATCACTAATAGCACTTGTATACAAGGTGGCGAAAGTAGTTAAAATTAACACCCTATGTGATTGATTGACACCTAAAAATTGTGAAATTTTCAAAAAATAAAACATTATATGTAAGAGTACTTACTTACGTACTTTACATGATTAAAACTTCACAGCTTTAGATAAAATTATTTACATGTCTAGATCCACCATTTAGATACTACATTCTGAAATTTTATTGAAAAGTATTCAATATTTTTTGAGACATTGTTAATTCTATCCAACTCTTGTCAAAATAAAAACGCGACAAATCACACACATACCCTACATTGTTTTAGTGCATGCTTTTTAATACTTATGATGTTTTTTTAATATGCCGGAATTTGGATACACACGCATATTGGTTTGTTTTTACATTACACTGTAACTTTCGGTTTCACTTTAAATTATCATATTTTCTGAATGAATCGACCGATTCTGCTGAAATGTCATGACTTGTTTGCCGTTGTGTTCCGTAAGAGTTTTGCGAAATATATACTCATTTTAGCCTGTGTTTAATAAAATATCCTCAAAATTGCATCGGAATAGTTATGCCATTATATCGTTTGATATTTAGAATAGTCCAATGTCAAGGTGCATGATCACGTGGTTACAACAACAATAACAATGGCTGAACGTGTTGAAAGCTCGCCCACTCCAAATAAGTATTATTTGGTATATTCCTTAATACGCATCGGATTTTGATGAAATATGATGAAATATGGCCAGCAAACACGTCTTCATGAGCTGTATTCTGGTGGTCCCGGGAGTTCGGCACAGACTGGTGTCGTTTTTGCGAAGAATCGATTTCCGTTTCTCAATACGGACTAGTATATGCCACTTTCAGACTGCGTAAATGAACAAGTTGTTCCGTGTTGGTTCGTGATTTAGATATATTGACGAATATATTGATTTATTATGTGATACAAAAAAAGCTTATAGCATAGCCCAAGATTAGCACAGTCTGGTCAGTTACCTACGCTGCCAGCTCATTTGGTCTACTAATGGATATATACTAATACTAAACAATTATCCTTGTTTGCAGCTACTATTCTGAGCATACGTTTTAATCGACATTGTAGCAATAGAGCATATGTTATTACATTGTTTAAACATCGTTTAGATGAACTCAGAATCCATAAACGATACAGGTGCATGTATATTAAAAATGCACGGAACACCTTAAGACAACCCCTAAACTCACTGCGGACATACTCGTTTCCTACGGACACATTTGTGCCTTAGACCCCCCGAATATGTCCGCGGAAATTTTTGTTCGTGCGGACATATTCGTACCTTTCATGTGTGTGAATTGTGATGGGACACTAAATATTTGGCGGCTATATCAATGGGTCGTGTTATTTTCTGTGATATTTTCTGTAAATGACGTCAAAAGTTGACGAAATTTTCATAGCAAATGCGGCATTTACTCTAAACATTTCGTCAACTTTCCACGTCATTTACGGAAAATATCATAAATGTTGTGAATATGTTTCATGAGATATCGCACATCTATCCAGGTGCAAAATCACTGGCATGTCTGCGTGTATAATTTAACTTGAATACAGCCGGGTTTATGCCAACTAATACAATATAATTCGACCACGTTGTCCTGGCGTTGTTTACATGCCTTTATTGGGATGTGTTGAGGCATAGGGGTTAGAACAACTGACTTCCATTCCGGAGGTTATGGGTTCAAACCTCTCCCTAGACGTGAACAAATACTAACATAGTATTTCCATCACACTGGTATGTCGAATGAGACTTGAAACTGTGGTCCCGTCTCTATATGTCCTTAGCTGTTGCTGGGACATTAAACCCATTCACTTTCACTTTTTAAATGTCTTTGTTTACAAAATATGTTATAAATAATAAAGGGAGTTGAACACCTGCTGTCACTGAATAAATCGTCCCAGGTTCGAATATCACAAATGACGAAAATAATTTGGAAAAAATAAATATATTGTTACTCTTTTCGTCACATGTGTCCGTTCGTCTGTTCGTTTGTCCGTCTGTGCATCCGTCCGTCACGTTGCTTGTACATGTAAGATGTAAAACTTAGTAAACCGTAATTGTTGGAGACTAGATATTTGGCATGTGAATTCCTTACGCGTTATGAAGTAAAACACAAATGATATGTAAAATTGAACACGTAGCTAAATGTTGGAATGAATTTCAAGATTATGTTGCTTTATAATAATCCAAATTTCAAAGAGCCCGCAATGTTTATGCCCCCTATGCGGTAGCAAGGGGGGGGGGTGGCCTATTGCGTTGCTCTTGATGTTCCGTACATCCGTCCGTGCGTACGTCCGTCCGTGTACATTTACGTCAAAAGGTTTGTAAGAGTTACTCCAGTTAGAGTCCAATATGCCACTGGGGCATATCCATGTTTTATAAACATACTGTCTAGTCTTTCTTATTTTTATTATATTTAATAAAAGAAGTAAACAAACATTGCCGATGCGAGAATCGAACTGGGAACCCGCTGTTTCAAATGCGGCGTGTGTACATGTGCCCTTTATACAAGTGGATCAGTAGTATAAGGGAGTCAAAATGATACAAGTTTTAAAACACTATATAAATACATATAAAAAAAGAAAAGAAAAAAAAAGCACCATGGGGGGAGTAGGCTTATAGGAGCGCAAAAAAAGCTTCAGCAACTACGTTTTCGGCAACCGGCATACGAAAGTTTGGGCAACTTCCTTGGTAGAGCTCTATAGTGGTGTACACCTCTACAGACAGAAGTACAGAAGCAAACGAGGAAAAGTATGGTTGCCGAAAGATGCCGAGGTGGAACACATTTTTGCACCGACTATTTTGGGTACAGCAAGAAAAAGAGGTAGAAAAAGTGTTCCACCTCGGCATCTTTCGGCAACCATACTTTTCCTCGTTTTCTTGCTGTACCCAAAATAGTCGGTGCAAAAATGTGTTCCACCTCGGCATCTTTCGGCAACCATACTTTTCCTCGTTTTCTTCTGTACTTCCCTCGCTCCCTCGCGAGGTTTTCCATCCCGCAGTCTAGCTACCTCCTCCTCCAACTCTACCACCCTCCTCTCCAGTACCAGGATCCTCTTCCTGGTCGCAGCCTTCTTCTTGCTACCCTCCGTGGTTCTATATTCTGCCCCCTCGGGACACCTGTTCGAGCGATGTTGCCAGAGAGTCTTGTAGGTGGCGAACTTCCCTCCACATCCGGGACACTCTCTCGTGGGAGGTCTGCACGGGTTCATACCAGCACCACGCCCAGGCGTACCAGCACCACACCTAGAAACAAACTGGGAGGGCCCAGACTTTTGGACCGAGGGCAACGAGGGGGCAGCAAAGAGCCTGTTGTATATTTCCAGACTACAACCCTTGGAAAAGAGGAGCAGCCCAAAAGACTGGGCCCTCCCAGTTTGTTTCTAGGTGTGGTGCTGGTACGCCTGGGCGTGGTGCTGGTATGCCTAGTCGTGGTGCTGGTACGCCTGGGCGTGGTGCTGGTATGCCTAGTCGTGGTGCTGGTATGCCTAGGCGTAGTGCACGCATGCCCTCGCCCACCCATGTCTGCCTAGGTGGGCCCAATATTTTCCTTGTTGTACATTGGGCAAAATATATTTGTATATACAAATCTGTTTGCATATTTTGTGCCTACAAAAAAGATGCCACCAAAACGAGATTTGTCCGAGCAGGATATAGAAGATATTCGCAATCTTCGAGGTGTCGAGTCTGCGGACGACACGAAGAAAAAATATGGGATCGGTACCACTCGTCTTCGAAGAATATGGGACGCTGTCGATGCGGAACGTAGTACAAAACCCGAAGAACAAGAAACCCCCGAACAACAAGAAACCCTTACCCCCGTAGTACACAGGGTGACCGCGCCTGGTTTTGCGGGCCACACCGAGTTCCCCACGGATCTACTAGAAGATGTACGAAACGCCAGCTCGTTCGAAGAGTCGACGCGCCTGTCCGACATGGAGAGACGCCTGGAAAGCCGGTTGGACGCGCTGGAACGCAGGCTGTTGGACGCGATTTCCGGCGATGCCCGCACGGCCGATTCCGAGTGTCCGAAGAAAGACGAGCTGGAGGTGCACGACATCTGGAGAACCATAGAGAATGCGAAGTGGTGGCTGGGGGTCTCTGTGGCGGCGTACGCGGTCTGCAGAATACTTTTCCCATTCGTGGCTCTAGAGGCCCGTAGACTCCGGAAGAACAAAACAAACCCCGACGCCCAGTTCGTGCACTCCACAAAACAGTCCGGTACACCGAAGGAAAAAACCAAAACCAGCGACTCCGTACACCAGCAATATGGTAGTCGCGACCCGTTCTACATGCAGTAGCCATTTTGTGGGAGAAAGGGGTTTCCAACTGCACTAGTTTTTCTCTCGGACTGCGACGGGGCATACGACGAACCAGCGAGATTTCTTCTTGCTCGGAGTAGTTCTGGGTTCTCCCATTCTGCAGCGAAGAGGATTCTGTAGTGTGGATAGAGACACACCAATGTTTTCCACCGCTCGCTCTAGGAAATAGACGAATGTTGGTATCTCCTCGTCCGTGTTTGCCTCCCCATCTTCCCCAGTCGAAACCAAGAAGACAATCGTTCGGCGGTCGTTTCGGTACTTGGTGTTCGCGTATCTACTACATACGTACACGCCCGGCTCCACGTCCAAATCGCGTACTAGCTTGGTTGCCTTCGGAATGGTGGTCTCGACTACCTGCAGAGGTTCCAGAGTTTTGTATTCCACCGTTTCGTCTACCAGCTTCTGTATATTGTTTTTCTGCTCTGGATCTGGAGTTTCGACTACCTCGATAGGGTTCCACCGCATTGTGCCACCATCGCTCGATGCGAATACTCTGCTCTGTCCAACACATATCCGAAGCGTTGCCCCTGGTCCCAACCAACGGGTGTCTCTCCAAGCGTCGTCGAGGTCCCCTCCATCGAAATTGTCCAAACAACTCTTCCCAAACCTTTCGTCGTCCACACGTACACAGTGTCCCTTCCCTCGCTCGCCAACACGACCCTACAAGATGGAGGAGCGTGTGGTTTGCAAGATTCTCGGTATCCCCGAATGTTCCACACGGTTTTCCCATCCCCAAGTTCCTCTAGCTTCGTTGTTTTCTTGGTGGAAAGCTCTCTACACAACTCCTTTCTATCCCACGCCAACTGTTCTACGTATTCGGCATGCTTTCTAGCCACCTCGGACAACCTATCCAACTCTTTCATTCGCCTCGTGTACTCCACTTCAGAGTAGTTGGCAAGCTCCCTCTCCAGGGTGGCTGCTTTCCAAACCTCTGCCTCCTCCGCGTCTTGTATCTCCAGCATTTTCTGTGCTCGATTCCTAGGCGAGAGCGTGGACAGGGTTCTAGAGTCTGCGATCTCCGGTACCTCTACCAACTTGCACTGCACGGATTTCTCCCATTTGGATGTGTCGTCCACGGCTCTCTGGTTGGGTCGTATTCGAACTCCTACTATCCTACCGGTTCCCGTATGCGCGTACCAGGCAACGAATATGTGTCGGTTGGGTCTATCGGCTAGCACGAAGCCTCTATCTATGTCTGCGGAAAGATTCTCCCATTGTTTTCTCGGAGGTTGTGCGACGAACAACTCCTCACCATCGGATACAACGTCTAGCGCTTTGTCTATCATCTGGTTTGCCGTTGGGATCGAGATGGGACAAACTGGCCAGTGCAAAAGTGCAGAATCTCTCTCTCTCTCTCTCTACAGATCGAGATCTGTCCAATCGATCTCGTCGTCGCCGCCGTCGACGTTCTCGTGTCTCGCTCCCTCGCGAGGTTTTCCATCCCGCAGTCTAGCTACCTCCTCCTCCAACTCTACCACCCTCCTCTCCAGTACCAGGATCCTCTTCCTGGTCGCAGCCTTCTTCTTGCTACCCTCCGTGGTTCTATCTTCTGCCCCCTCGGGACACCTGTTCGAGCGATGTTGCCAGAGTCTGCACGGGTTCTTGCGACCAATGTGTCTTCGAAGATTTGAGGGCTTGTCGAAGCCCTTGCCGCATGTCTCGCATTCCTTGTGTGGCATGGCTAGTTGTAGTCTATTCCAATTGGGTCCCATATCTTCAAATGGGCGTTCGATTGTGGATGTGCCGAGGCGAGACGAGGTGGCAAGACGAGACGAGGTGGCGAGTTCGGTTGGGGAATCCTCCAAAATTGTGTGGCTCCGTGCAGAATGGACTAGAACCCCCATCCACTATTGGGCGAAAACGTCGTCTTTTGTACTACGGGTGCAATTGTGAATATCGTGTCCCAATTGTGTATACTCGCGTCCCATTTGTGGATGTCTCGACCTTTTCCCACTCTCGTATGCCATATTTCTCATATTTTGGTGATTTTTGGTGTGGGTAGGTGGTAGTACAATTGTGTATGTTTTCGTCCCAATTGTGGATACATACGACAGAAACAATTGTGGCTCCGTGCAGAATGTACTAGAACCCCATCCACTATTAAGCGAAAACATCGTCTTTTGTACTACAAATTTAATTATGGATATCGTGTCACAATTGTGGATACTCGCGTTCAATAGTGGATGATTTGGTCCCAATTGTGGATATTCTCATTGTCATATTGTCATATTTCTCATATTTTGGTGATTTTTGTTTGATTTTTTGGTAGTACAATTGTGGATGTTTTCGTCCCAATTGTGGATGTTTTTGGCGATTTTTGCAATGTAAAAACATCCACTATTGGGCGAAAACATCGTATTTTGTACTACAAGTTTAATTGTGGATATCGTGTCCCAATTGTGGATACTCGCGTTCAATAGTGGATGATTTGGTCCCAATTGTAGATATTCTCATTGTCATATTGTCATATTTCTCATATTTTGGTGATTTTTGGTTTCTCTTTTGGTAGTACAATTGTGGACGTTTTCGTCCCAATTGTGTATACATACGAAAGAAAAAATTGTGGCTGTTTTCGTCCCAATTGTGGATACATACGACAGAAAAAAGTGTGGCTCCATGCAAAATGACTAGAACACACAACCACTATTGGGCGAAAACATCGTCTTTTGTAATACGAGTTTAATTGTGGATACATCGACCTTTTCCCATTCTCGTATGTCATATTTATCATATTTTGGCGATTTTTGGTGAGCCTACTCCCCTCTTGGTGCTTTTTTTTTTCTTTTTTTTATATGTATTTATATAGTGTTTTAAAACTTGTATCATTTTGACTCCCTTATACTACGGGATCATTTGTTTACAGAACTTTGGTATCACTTTTATGTACTCAGCAGCCCTGTATTATAACAATAACAAACGTCATTTCACCTACGACGAATGTTGAGTTTTAAAAATAGCCTTTGTTTCCAATACTATTTATACTAACAACGTGCCAGCACAAAGTGGCGGACCTATACTCTCTTGTCAATGGAGATGACTCAACTCTTTGTCAGCATGTTTACTATATCGAGTGGATATACAGACCTATAGCAGTGTTTGCAAGCAGTCTAGATCCAGATGAGCCGGCTGTAACGAGCCATCTCTTCAGGATCTGCACTTTTCGCAAGTAAGTTTTTTTAGAGCAAAAAACATCCCCTTTGTATAAATAAAGACACAAATCATGATCCAAAACCTAAAATGACGGAGTTATTAAATGAGGGTTGGTCCAATGGTGTCCCGCCGTTTCTACATATAATGGTGTAAGTTTCTGTTTGGTTTCATTCTTGGAATCTGTGATCACTTGTATATACATGCATAAGCCAAGTCACAGGTTGCTGATGCCTTCAGTGGTTAAATTAGGAATGTTCTGAACCCTGTCATCCCTAAATAATCTTGAAATAGTAATTTTCCGACCAATCTACTCGTCACAACATGATTTAAGGCTAGTCCATTTATGAAATTGGGTGTTTTTTGCCTTAAAAAATATAAAAAATGCTTGCAAAACGTGCATATTCTGATGAGATGGCTCATTACGAATCAGCTCTTCTGGATCGACACTGGATCTACACTGCTTGCAAACACAGCTATATAGGTATGTAGTGTCAATAAGTCTGTACAAGTTTCATTATCATCATATTACTTTAATATTACGGATTGTTTCAATACTAGTATGTGAACACTTCATACGAGTCCATACTTTGCATCTATTAATGGAATCATAAGCTTCTCGAAAATCGATAAATGCACAAAATGTTGACAACTATAGTTTCCTTCTTGTTTCAACAATATATGTTAAACATGCTATATGATCTATTGTACTACGCCTCTTCCTGAAACCGTTCTGTTCGTCAAGAAGTTTGCCATTTGTTTCCAACCAGAACGATAGAACGTGTATTTATAATAGAGCTATAGAGAGTATACATTGCTGATGCTAGCGAAATACCTCTATAAGAAAATTGGTCTCTTGGGTCCACAGTACTAGACATTGCTATTGGGCATATACTAGTTTTACCCCATGCAGATGGAATTGTTCCAGTGTCAAAGCAGATATTGAAGAGTACGTGTAGAAAGGATACAGGTGTACAATTCTTTAACACATCTATTGGAATACTATCAAAGCGACATGCATTTCCTCTCCTGGCATTATCTATAGCAGTTTTAACATCTAAAATTGAAATGTGTCTGTATATATCATCTTGGACCTGAACTTGAGTTTAACAATGTACGGAAATCCGTTTTCCATTTAGCATATTTAGACTTTATTTGAAGTGCCGTCGTTATCAATAATAACATCCATTGGTATGCACTTCTTATTACAAGTATTAACTCCAATTTCACCAAACGATGTCCATAAATCCGTCTGATTGTTATCGTGTACTTCGTATAATATATATATGTCTGCATTCTATACCAATAGCACCGTTTCGCGCGCTGGACCTCTCGGTCAGGTTTTTCTCACTACACAGTAATCAACCTTTACATGTACTTAGTGATTATATGGTGGTCGTAGTATACATGTATGTAGGTATGCCTATCATATACTTACCGCGTTGTAACGGCGTTCGTCAGTGCGCTCAGCGTACGTTTTAAGATGGTGTCTGTCAGTCCGTGCGTCCGCACAATATTATACGTTATTAGCGAAAATGAGTGGCGAACGGAGTAGGTCATAATGGCGATCAGTGTAGCCCCTTACCATACATCAGATCAGACTGCGCGGACGCGAGCGACGGGGATGAAATTAAAAAATTATGTTTTAGAAATCGGTGAAGACTTGGTAAGAATGCTATCTTTTGGGGTTTAAAATAGGACGTCACAAACAGTTGTTTTTTTTCTCGCCCGCGAAAGCGGAAAGCGAGACATAGGTTTGTTTGTTTGGCCGATGTGAGAGATGGTGTAAGACGATTAACCCTTTCAACACTACATGCCTTTTTATCAGTGTTTGTAATCAGTGCAGATCCAGATGAGCTGGTTCGTAACGAGCCGTCTCTTCAAGTATTCATATTGTGCATGGAGACAAATCACCCCGTTCTTATAAATAGATCAGTCTGAAAATTCTTTATGACGGTTGGATTTATCCTTAAATAAACGTATGCAGTCCATTCCATTGTTGCTACAGAGAGGGGGTTGTTGTAGAGGCGACCGTTTACTCACAATTCATCCCTATATAATCTCGATATGGTAACTTTCCGACCAATCCACTCGTCACAAAATGATTTTAAGACTAGTCCATTTATGAAATGGGGTGTTTTTTCCCCTAAAAATATGAAAATTACTTGCAAAACGTGCATATCCTGATGAGATGGCTCATCACGAACCAGCTCATCTGGATCTACACTGGATCTACACTGCTTGCAAACACACTCGTGACAGCTATATAGGAATTCACTGTCAATAAGTCTGTGCAAGTTTCATTATCATCATATTACTGTAATATTCCGGATTGTTTCAATATTAGTACGTGAACACTTCATACATGTGAGCATTTGGAACAAACTCATACCATTAACATGATATTTACCTTTTTGGCTCACCTGAGCCAAAGGTTAAAGTGAACTATTGTTACCGCTTTTCGTCCATGGTCCGTCCGTACACAGTTGCTTCTTCACAGAGATGGATTTTTCACGAAGTAGTTACGCGTGGGTGGTTGGTCGGGCGAACGCGACGGCGTAAATTAACGGTAGGGGTTCCTCATTATAGGAATAACGATTTGCCTGGTTTGGCCCTCTGGTAAGTTTTTATCGTTGGTTCGTTTGTTACCTGGGAGTTGAATTGGGTTATTTCCCATTACGAAAGTTGTAAGATTATTACTGATCCTAATGCTTTTGGGAGGAGGCCCAAGTGATTCTAGTGTGGCGAGGACCTGGCGTCAGCTCAGGATTATTATGATTTCAGGGCTACACATATAGATTTTTTTTTGTAAATATTCAGTTATGATTTTGGGATATCCCCCCCCCCACCCCCACTTGTACAGACCCGGTCAATGACCTTAGCTGTTGATAGGCAGTTAAACACTGACAAACAAAGACACAGTAGTTAGGCGTAAGTAACGAAATGGCTGTCAGTGTCAGTGGACACATTTCTCGTCTTACCTCCAACCATAAACTTTTTATGTCCCCAAGTCGTTCACACATGATGTTCAGAGTTCATTTCCCACTAGCTACAATAATTCGCCTCCGATATGTTATCTACGGTTACAATTTGACCCATTAAAAAAATGTGAGCAACCGAAGTGCATACACAAACCTGTTGCATGTAGGTCAAAATTTAGTAAACTGTATAGTTTATACCTTTAAACAAATAATCTTCGATGTAGAACTAGTAAATTTCCAAATTTAATAGAATAGGGAAATCATTTTCCCATGGAAGCCATCTTTTCTCTTGTTGTTGTTCAACATTCAACGTAACGAAATGAAGCTTTCAAATTTACAAGATATTCATGTAAATGTCAGATAAACACATTGACATGGTAAAATGACAAATATTTCTGCATGTGTATGTTCTTTATTAATAATTATAACATTGACAGTTTAATATCGCTAACATATCAAACACGCCCGATAACCGGTTGCACAAATCACTCTTCCGTGTGTAACATTAAAGAGATGGCTTAAATTGCTACCCTCCCCAGATGTATGGAGCGAAGTGTTTCTAATTTCCCACTAGCATTGAAGTAGCATGTAAAGAGATGTAAAGGGATAGAATAAGACATATGAAAGAGAATGTAAACAATTCCATATAGAACATAATAGTGAGCAATTTGGGATACTTGCCAAAACTGCAAGGCTAGTATACCTACCATAATTTTATGCATTTCATACCTGAAACACGGCTTTAAGTTTAGAAAACCGTGATTTTGAGGTACAATGCTTGGTTCAGAAAAACGATACAAATCTACAAAAACACACGTGTTTATGACTACGTGTGGCACATACTGGTATCTAAGATCCGGGGACTTTATATTAACCTATTGAATGATGGAACTGTAATTATATTATGTCATCTTTCACCCCTATGTAACTAGAATGGATTTTGATATGTTATTTTGCAGCCAATTCAATTGTCACAAATTGATTTTCAGAGCTAGTCCATTTATGAACAGGTGGTGTTCTAAAAAATATGAAAATTACTTGCAAAAAGTGCAGATGGTGATGAGACGGCTTGTCACGAGCCGGCTCCTCTGGATCTACACTTTTTTCCAATACCACTGTACAGGCCTGTGGAGTTGCAAGGGTTAAATGTAGTATGTAAAGTTGTGCAACTGTGGTTTTGCTTGTCCCCAGTAAGGACAGACATGATTTTTGCCCTTGAGGTAACATGCATGTGGGGGCATCCATGTCCAATGAACACATTTCTATTTTGTTTTTATTTATCTTTTTTATCAAGAAAAAACAATGTTTGGAAACACTTTAAAGGTACATGCCCACTCAGTAGGCACAACATGTTCTTTATATCAGATACATCATCTGTATTTTCTCGCAAAACAAACATTCATTCACCATGACCCCACATATCGATTGGCATTATTATGCATTTTATATCAGACTTAAATTTCCACACTGATATCAGGGGCGATAATCGTGTTTCCTTAAAATGCTAACGGACATTACTGTTTATTATCTGTATTTATTTTTTGATGTGCAATGATCATACTTTATAATCTGTCAACAATATTATCTTTTTCAGGGGATGCATTTAATTTGTATAAATAATTTAAAAATATCATTCCTCATTTGCATATGAAAATAGCCTGATACCACCGCGAGTCACTAACAGTAAACTAATTATTTGTATATGATTATATCTGTATAGCAGGCATTCGTAATTTTTACAACTGGTGTAATAGTGACACAATTACACACTTATTTAATTCCTATAAAGAACAATTTGTGCCTACTGAGTGGGCATGTACCTTTAAAGTTCTGTCAGATGATATGTTTTTTATGAGAAAAATGTAAAATAGAAAATAAACAGCAGACGACAATAGTTATTCAGCATTGTAACAGCCTGTATACTCGTTGATGAGCCCTCTACACGAGTGTGCTATGTGGTTCTCATGATATACACTCTTCAACATATTCAATGATCGTGTCACGCCAGGGTGACATCGGGCTAGTTTACTGAAGGGATGGAACACCAAGCACGTTGTGGACAGAGACAACAAGGTATATTTTTACAATGATGATGTATTTACATAAATGAAATGCACAAACAATGGATGGTAATGTCAGTACGGACAACGTCCCCTAGTAGCCACCGCCACAGGCACTTGCACAACCAATGCACCTCCACGATTCTGGTACATGTAGGTATATTTCAACAGCATACGTCATCATGATCAGGATCAAGATCCAATGTTAGACTTCCGTTAATTAACTCCGGCTTCCGCCATGATGGGAGTCAGTGACGTACTAATGACGTCGTAAAGTTACTTGTAACTATAAGATACAGAGCCTACTTGGGCGGATGGGGCCAATAACACATAAGTGAACGTCCTTAGCGATTCATCACGTCCTTGGACGGAATGACGTCACCGGAATGATGCCCCACTCGAATACGCCCTTGGTCCACGCGGAGCAGAGTCCCCGCTGGTACACGGTGTCGTGTTGTGGACTCCAGAATAAATATATATGTGTTGCGTACTGGTTCTACGCATACACAAAGTATGGACGTGCCGTCGCTCGTTGCTGACTGGCTGGCTGCCTGGCTGCCTGGCTGGTGTACAGGCTGGTGTACTGGCTGGAACTACAAAACACCAACGGTGTTGTTACCAGAATGTAACGTGTTATAGTCTCAATAATAGTCACAGTAGTGCACATGAAATCAATATCATGATTGCATGGCAATACTAACCATCATCATATATTACAATGATGAAACATGATAAATTGCAATGTACACAAATATATTTTCACTAATTGGAAGAAGGGGGCTGATGGAATTCATAAGTCTGAAAATGCGATATAACACATTAATGAACAACCACTATATCTAGTGTACCCAACGATATATCTCTTCACAGCATTAGTAAACAAACATTTAATTGCGA
This sequence comes from Conchocele bisecta, assembly GCA_029237695.1. Lineage (NCBI taxonomy): Eukaryota > Metazoa > Mollusca > Bivalvia > Lucinida > Thyasiridae > Conchocele > Conchocele bisecta. Next base: position 71,866,762 of record CM055279.1, on the reverse strand, counting down.
CAGGCCTTACCCTGATCAGACTGCCCGTGGCCAACTGCGCTAACTTAATAAAGAGCAACTGTGCCAAATATTTTCCTGTGCAGACTCACAGTATTACATTACTAATAATAAACACTGTATACTCTAATCAGACTGTAGGATTCCACAGGCTAACCCAAAGCATCAGTGATTGAAATAAATTATGCTTCAAATCATGTCCTTATTGCAGCTTACTGACGTATAAATCAGTACATTTAGAGCAGAACTGTCTGATCTGGTCTATCCTGGTCGCAATAGCATTTACAATATTTACAATACACTGTGAACGTATATGACTTAATAAAATGAATGTACAGACGACTGGGTTAGGAGTTTACATGTGTCCCCCATAGAGTAATGAAAGTCGTCCAGAAAATTCACGTTACAATTGTGACATGTTACAATTGGCAATATTCTAATGTATTGTACAGGGCGCAGAACTGATATTGGACTGAATCGCAATATAAAATGCATAGCTAATGTTAGTGAACATTTCAATCGAGTTCGCCCTTCGTTTACAAATAGAATAAATTGCTAATGCAATTAGTCTGAGTGACATGCAACAAAAACACATGAGAATAATATGCCATTACAATACTCACGGAATGCTCCCACATGCCAGTCCTGTAATCGTTATCATTTACACGTAAACACGACGAATTAATGATTCAATAAGATTTGATTAAGGGAGATAATCTACATCAGCTGATACATGCCATACGGCTTTTATTGACCAAGCGTTTGGTCGAAACGGTTCCAAATAACTAATAATTAAATAGTGCAGTATTATCGAGGATACGATAACGATGCGTAGAATTTCCGGTCTTGGCAAGATTCAGACTTAAATGGCAGCATTAGAAAGTAACTAAAACATATGTACTCACCAATTCCCAGTGAAAGCTTGCGATCCAATGTGTCATAAGAATGTAATTGAGTGTCCGACTGATAGTATATGGTGCTAAATCAAATATATACTCCCACCCTAGTGCACGACTATCCTCATGTAGTCTGCCTGTCAATGTAAAACTATGTGCCAACATTTGGCTTACAATTTTGCGTAAGTGGACTAATGTTCTAACAGTCAGTCTAGCTCGTGAGATATCTGGTGAATTAATCTCAGATACTTCAGTTATAAGTAGATATGACCTACTAGGTAATTAGGCTAGCATCCAAGTCTGCATATACAGTGTAGATCACCCAGATATAACAACCAGTGCAACATCCAATACTGGTGGTCCGTGCACGGTTTCGGATAAAACACTATTCTCTCCAGCGGTTTATTCCACGGGAGCGATATTTCACACACGAATACATATTCGATCGTCTATACTAGAATATTCGATTATTGTGCTCTAGACTAGTATTGTGTGACCCGTGTTACAAATAATGGATGATACAGAAAATAGTCGGCTACGATTCGTGACAGATCGTTTATGTGAGATTTCTTTTTCATATACCGTATTTATTATAATAAATAGTAGCCCTCTCTCTAATATTAGCTCAGTGATTCAGTTACAATTCATTAGCCATGGAACTCGATGACCCTGACGTCACATTCATGTTGCAAATAGCGTCTTTCAAAATACC
>CM055279.1:71832643-71864657 GCA_029237695.1 Conchocele bisecta | reverse complement strand
TCGGACATCGCACCAGGACTAGTTTAGCACTTGATCAATCGGCCATCACACCAGGACTAGTTTAGCACTTGATCAGTCGGCCATCGCAACCAGGACTAATTAGCACTTGATCAGTCGCCATCGCACCAGGACTAATTTAGCACTTGATCAGTCGGCCATCGCACCAGGACTAGTTTTAGCACTTGATCAGTCGGCATCGCACCAGGATTAGTATATTACCTGATCATCGCCACCGAACCATGACTAGTAGCCTTTATCTTAAGTCATGCAAATCGTCCTGCGTTACAGACAGAAGTGGGGGTTGGGGGTGTAGTGTAGTCATAGACAAAAACTGGTGGTGGTGGTGATACACATTGTTCCCACTCTGGGATATAGACCGGAACTTTTAGGACGCCAAATGTAGATGGCTGGTGTGTGTGGGGGATCATTGTTTTGTGTCCCCGGCGGTGGTGCGGAGTACAATGATGTATTACTGATGAATTACTTTATTGAACACAAATGTATAAGATGCATTGTGATACTTCACAATCCTCAGTTTTAAATTGATTCTGTATCTTAGAACTGAAAAATTATTCATTTTGAAAAACTTAATATCGTGGCCGAAAATCGAAATGAAAACCGGATGTTTACATGCGAAATGAACCGGTGCATCGGTATATTTTGGGACGCACACGACACGCGTGCGTGGAAACAATACACCATAGGCATATGTCACCGTGTAAGTATATTCATAGACATAGAATATCTATGCATATGAATACACTTACACGGTGATCACTCTGTATGTTTGAAGACTATGTTGACCAGTTTGTGTCACCAGGGCATATTTGATGACTTCATCCGGCTTCCGACGGATGTCGATTTTGACCGAAAACATTAAAACAAAACATAATACCAAGTAGCAATTGGTGAATTTCATTCAAAATCATCTGAATATTTATTATAAACTAAAGTGACACTTGTCAGCAAATAATGTAGTGATAAAATAGACTTTTCAAATGTTTACATTCAGAAAAATGTCGTCCGGCGAAGCTTAATGAGCAATATTTCCGTGACGCGAAGTTTTACCGCAAGTTTAGTTGATGCAATTCCTATTCTTATCGCTGTATCGACATATTGTTGTGATGCTACTTTGTGCATTTTAACAATTACGTATTTTATCTCCCATGGTTCCCGGTTCTGGCCAAATGATATAACACAATTATATAACACACTACGCAACCAGCTTTTCCGGATTTCGTTACGCACGAGCGGTTTGTTTTCATCATGAGCAAATATCCTAAAGGAAACGGGCAACCAATTGATTTCCCATAGATCCACATGCACACAAACATGACAATCGCAATCTACCTGCGAAAAAATAAATTTTGTTACTTCCATTCGTGGAGTCAGTGACCAAAGCCGGTTCTAGATCCATGCCAAACACGGGGTCGGGGTCATGCGGGTTGATTTTATTTATTGTAAATGTGTCTTGTATGTTTGATTCATATTACCAAACAGAAGCATTGCTTCTAACAATTGAAGTATTGTCTGTTTCATGCTAACCTGCCAGATTTTCACGTCTATTTAAACACCCTAAAACTCAATATTTTCTTTTGCATAAAATAATTTTTCATCATAATTTAGCGATGAGCTGGATTGTAATGTTAAAATGTCACGTGCGATCAGACTTTCGACATGTTCCTAGTATCAGACTGCGGAGCCCCGCAGGGGACATGGATTATTTTTATTAAATCGTTCCCACGAATGAACAATTCGTTCCCAGTGGAATTGTTCATTTGAGAGAATGAATTGTTAATTCTTGGGTACGAATTGTTAAATTGAGGGAACAAACATGACAATCGCAAACTACCTGCGACAAAATCAATGTTGTTCTAGATCCATGCCAAACACGGGTCATGCGGGTTGATTTCCATGAGTTATTTCCCCTTTTTTGACGGAACAGTCTACTTTCACTTTCAAAATCTTCATGTCACCCCCACATCAAGTCGCACACGGAAAAAATTAACCTGCATGTGTAGAGCATGCAAATAATATTAGAAAGGGTTTGGCACAGACATACCTTTCCTGTAGCATCTATTGTATTTATCTCTCTGTCATAATAATAACTATCAATGCCGTTGTCCTGAGAATTTACTCCTTGTTGCTAAGCTGTACCTGGACTGGTTTACCATCTATATTATTCATAAGTTGACTGTGTAGGACACAGTCAATTTACCAACTTACCACCTATAGTTTCTGTGTGCGACTTGATGTGGGGGTGAGATAGAGATTTCGAAAGTGAAAGTAGACGGTTCCGTCAAAAAATGGGAAATAACTCATGGAAGTCAACCCGCATGACCCCGTGTTTGGCATGGATCTAGAACCTGCTTAGGTCACTGACTCCATGAATGGAAGTAACACAATTGATTTTGTCGCAGGTAGTTTGCGATTGTCATGTTTGTGTGAATGTGGGTCTATGGGAAATCAATTGGTTGCCCGTTTCCTATATCGCTCTCTTTCTTGCACTAGACACCGACACGAACGGACAGGTTTATAACACCTGCTTTGTGCCAAGTGCATTGAGCCTTCCAGGTAAGTATAACTTCACTGTGAGGTATTATATCATATTATTGTAATACTTTTACAGTAATACACCTTTATTGCCTTTACACCACAGGCAACTGCAACAGACTGGCGTGTACCTAAACTGACCATAATATAATATCCCACCACCTGGGCTATTTCACAACAATATTTAAGGAATCATATCCTGAACTAATTATTCTCCACATAGCTGAATACTACTGGAGCCCCGCATCTGACATGGATTTCTTATATTATCGTTTCCTTTTCTATTTAAAAAAAAAATAAATTAACGAAATAACAATTCGTTCCTTCAATTTAACAATTCGTTCCCTCTATTTACAATTCGTTCCAACTATTTTACAATTCGTTCCCTTCGGATTAAGAATTCGTTCCCACGAATCAACAATTCGTTCCCACGATTTTACAATTCATTCCCTCGAATTAACAATTCGTTCCCACGATACACCAATTCGTTCCCACGAATTGTTATTTCGTGGGAACGAATTAATAAAAAAAATATTCTACGTCCCCTGTGTGGGCATGTCCCTTTAACAATAATTAGACCTACATTTTAGTTGTGATTATCCAAAGAGGAATGCAAGCTATGGGAAAATATGTCCCACAACATCCATACGAAAAATGAAAGTTGCAGAGAATAGCAAAATGAGTGGTCATTGGTTAGTTTATATAGGAAACATCAATGGTGGTGGTGGACCTCAAAGCATCAATAAGACCCACATAGTGTATTCTACGGAGCCCCACAGGGGACGTAGATTTTTTTTATTAATTCGTTCCTCAATTTAGCAATTCGTACCCAAGAATTAACAATTCATTCCCTCTATTTAACAATACCACGTGAACGAATTCTTAATTTGTGGGAACGAATTGGTATATCGTGGGAACGAATTGTTAATTCGAGGGAACGATTTAATAAAAATAATCCATGTCCCCTGCGGGGCTCCGCAGTCTGATACTTGGAAAATGTCGAAAGTTTGATCGAACGTGACATTTTAACATTACAATCCTGCTCATCGCTAAATTTTGCTGAACAATTATTTTATGCAAAATAAAATATTGCGTTTTAGGGTGTTTAAATAAACGTGAAAATCGGGCAGGTTAACGTGAAACAGACAATACTGCAATTGTTAGAAGTAATGCTCCTGTTTGGTAATATGAATCAAATATACATGACACATTTACAATAGCTGCATTGCTAGTGTTAACACTATTTAATGTCGATGTTTTCCACTTGGTCTGCTCACTGAAACGTATCTGAAAACTGGAATGAAGTGTTCATGCGTTAAACAGAATCTCGAGATTTATGAAATTCGTCAGAGTTCACCTCGTCAGAGGCTCCGTACATAAATTGTGCGTTTCTCGTATCATAAATACGGAAGCCCATTAGGGCCATTTCACTTTTTTTTTATCTTTTCTTGAATTTTCGCTGTCTTTTCTTGAATTTTCAAGATGTTTTCTTGAATTTTCAAGTTCTTTTCTTGAATTTTCAAGATCTTTTCTTGCATTTTCAAGAAAAGATCTTGAAAATTCAAGAAAAGATCTTGAAAATTCAAGAAAAGAACTTGAAAATTCAAGAAAACATCTTGTTTTCAAGCTGTTTTCTTGAATTTTCAAGTTCTTTGAAAATTCAAGAAAAGAACTTGAAAATTCAAGAAAACATCTTGAATACATGGAAATTAAAAAAAAGTGAAGTGGCCCTAATGGGCTTCCGTACATAAATATCATATCAAATGAAAACTTGAAAAGCTCTATATTGCTCAAAATAAACTTACCCACACAGCAGATTAGCACTACGCCTTTCATAATCGGTGAAGACATCGCGCTCATAATATAGAGAATAGTAGGTTAGTGCCGTGAATGGGAAAAAATATCTGACAAGGCTCAGGAAACGGGATGGGCGAGGCTCTGCCGAGCACATCCCGTTTCCGTGCCGCGCCACACCTACAAATGGCTGTAAAATGCAAAAATACTATTGACAGGATATCAAAAATGTTTCACGGCACCGTGTTTCACGGCACATACGCACTGTGTTGACGGGATAAATTGTAATCAACAACTGCTCTTTACCTATGACGGACTAGTTACCTGGAACGGTTTAAAATATGAGGCGCGTCATGGGATTTTGTACCTTCGGGCATTTGCGTAATTTCATGAAATACGTCTACAAAATTTACATTATTTTCCGTAAATGACGTCAACAGTTGAAACAAATTATATTCCGCATGTACTTTTGACTTTATTTATGAAAAATAATGTAAATTTTGTAAACATGTGTAACGAAATTACGCAGATGCCCGAAGGTACACATTTCATTATCTTTTGAGTTTATTTATGCAAACTATTATAAATTTTGTAAACCCATTTCATGAAATTACGCAAAATATCATGGCGTGCCTCATATGTGGTTGTGACTGGAGTAACGGAGTGGCATTTATGATCAGTGTAGCTTCTGTTTACAAAGCACAATCCTGTAGCCTGATAAAGATCTACATCGCTTGTTAATAATAATAATAATTAAATTAATCATTACATGTTCAGCCGCTATATTTACAACTGATATTATGCCTTGTTGTCATCAGTTCACGAGACGCAAAGCATATTACCGCCCATACACACACCGCCAATCAAATGCTAGTATAGCGATTGAAATAACTGTTAGGGGCGGAGCTTCGCGACTGGACTAGTAAACAATAAGTACGTTATAGTTGACATATTGAATTTTTAATAAATTAATTTCGCTAGGAAATTAATTTATTAAAAGTTCAATATGTCAACTATAACTTATACATAAGCTCAATTGCAGTTTTCACTGTTTTGAGAAAATCACATTTTCAGACGTTGTTGTTGTTGTTGTTGTTGTTTTTGTGGTAACCGCGTGATCATGCACCTTGGATATGTACATGCAAAACCTGTTACATCTGAATACTGAATACAAAACCTGGAAACAATATACTACATACATTTGATCATTATCGATTGGTTTATTGTGAGGACTTATTCAGTTTATTGCAGACAGTGTAGACGCAAATCAGACTGCACATATGTAAACGATAACATAACACATAGGACCGGCTATGTATAAATACATTTGCAAAGGGAAATAACCGCTATCTACGATTCCTCATTAGAAACGGTGGGGAATATTAAGTTACAATGTAATGCCGTGAATGGGAATAAATATATGGCAAGGCTTAGGAAACAGGATGGGTGAGGCTCTGCCGAGCACATCCCGTTTCCGTGCCGCGCCAGATAGTTTTTCCATTCACGGCACTAACCTACTATTCTATTTATTTTATCCCGCCAGCACTACAAATAGCTTTAAAATACAAATAATAACCCCATGCGCATCCTCAAAATCGGAGAATCGACTCGTATGACAACCGCACATATTCATACGCAGTGATTAGGTCTATCAAAAATGTTTCACGGAACCGTGTTTCACGGCATATACGCACTGTGTTGACGGGATAAATCAGGATCTACACTGCTCTCAAATGGAATAGTAATTTCTATTAGTCCGCGGACCACTGGCGCGCTACTGTATGAGATACGCCAAGTAATCTTTATACAACATTTACTATAGTTTCACGAAATGACGTCGAAAGTTGACGAAATGTCCAAAGCAAATGCGGAATTATAAGCTTTTCGACATTTACTATGAACATTTCGTAAACTTTCGATGTCATTTACCAAAACATATCACTATTTTTGTAAACATTTTTCATGAAAAAAAAATTGCACTACTTCTTAGGTACGAAATCAAATGGCGTGTCTCGTATGCCACACAATGGCGAATTCGTGGAACCCAAATACTTCGTGGAATTGCTATATAGGTGCGTTTGTGAGTTGACAACGGTTTAGATACATGTGGGCAATAACAGGCTGTGACTGGAGAAATGGGGCTTATTGGATTTGAGATCAGTGTATGTAGCTCCAGATCAAAACTAGCAGACTCTTGTAGCCTGATAATGATCTATTTTGCTTGTTATTAGCGTAACGGGTGTTTCCTCGGTGGAATGGCGAACAGTGCAGATACTGATCAGACTGTGCGGATGCACAGGCTGATCTGGATCTACACTGGTCGCAAAGCCATAATCCACATATATGGACAGCTGCACGTTTTCCGTTTTATCATGTTTATTGGCAATACGTATGCTATATACGGCTATACAGGACAGTACAGCTACAGTAGAGTAAAAATGTGCGGAAGAAAGTTTCCAATTCGCGCACAATATTGCAATTAGGGTTGAGGTTCATACTTCGTTATGTTGTAGTTGAGATACAGACAATAACATGAGATAAACCTAGTTTACAATCACCTAATCATGTTGAAATTCTTTCATGGAATACCTGTAAGGAATATACAATGTAATCAATTTTGGTTAAATTCATCACCATTGTGTTATCCTATTATGTTTTATACCACATATTGTCATGTCATGGTACCTGGCTGAATAAACGATTACTGTCTGTTCCACGTTTTGCTGCCGACGAACTGTTGTCTATTAAGCACGTTAAATCTAAAGAATATTTAATTGTAGGTACGTTTTCATCAATAATAAATAAGTCACCCTCCCCAAAAAAGTTTTTTTATGAAATTCCATCAAATATTGATTTTATTGCGAAGAAACGATTTTCCTATAGGAATTTAACATGGGGGATAAAAACAGATTTTTTTAAAATATTTTTTTATTTGTGGACCGATTTTCAAAATCTAACTTTTGTTTTCTTAGTTACATCATTTTCAAGCTATATCGCCAGGTTTCGGAGTCAATTTCCAGGATCAAAAAACGAAAATATTTGGAAATTGACTCCCCATGTTAATTTCCCTTATGAAAATCGTTGTTTCGCAATAAAATCAATATTTGATGGAATTTCATTAAATCTTTTTTAGGCGGGAGTGTGACTTTTTTGTTATTGATGAAAAAGTACTTACTTCTAAATATATTTTAGATTTAATGTGTTTTTAATAGCCAAAAGTTCGTCGGCAGAAAAACGTGGAACAGACATTAGTATTGTATAGGAGGTTTTATGAATTAGTAGTTGCGTCACATGTATATAAGTTTTAGAAATTATAACATAGGGCACTCATATCAGTACGATTGACGATCACACGTAAAACTATGGAAGCCTCCTAGTGCCAATGCTAAAGTATATGTACCTCCTAATTAGACAAGTTATGTTTTAGCATCGACACAGACAGTAAGATCCTAATTAGGAGATAGTACGTCCTAATTAGGAGACCGTAACTCCTAATTAGGAGATACACATGGGCCACTGAGACATATTCCATGAGATGTCCACTATTTGTTCTTTACACACTTTGCAAACAATCTAATTTTCCAGGAGCACAATTCACATACGCGTAAAAACTTGTTTTATAATCCAATTGTATGTATTGTATACGTATATCACATTTCTTTCATGAAATAAATATTTATTATACCAATCATAGTCATATACTATTATTTCTATTGATTGCATATATGGTATAAACTGATATTGCTTTCAGCAATGCACCTCTATATGTACAATTGTTTAACGACCTATCTACATCACCAATGAATTTGGTTGATATGATGTAAGTTTAAAATATTAGCAATGTCATAAGCATATATTTAAGCACCACCAATAACATTTTTGGTTTGTTGTTATACTATAAATTCCACCCACATTCAATTCCATTTTGCTGCGATAATGTAATAACTTCAGTAGAATAATTATGCAAACTTTTAATCATCATATGTTATGCAGTCGTTAGTTTCTATACAAAATAATGCATTTCGGCAAAAAATAAATGATTTATCCCACAAAGTATACTTAGCTAGGTAAGTATGCTTAGCAATTGTGGTGAAATATGCTACTGGACTTTGAGTAAACGAATGTAGGCTCTGTCTAGTCCGGCAGCCAAAAACCGATTTTGGGCTTACCTTGTTTTCGATAACATATTTTTTTATAACTAATTTTGCATATCCAGACCTTCTAGTTTTGGAATCCAACTGATGACAAGCTATAATCCTGAATGTGAGAAATGCATATAAACTTCAAGAAATTTGCATATAAACTTAATCTGCCAAACATATATGTTGAAACTTATTGTTGTATTCACATTATGAAATCAATGTATGAGTGTGAAATCGGTTTATTTCACATAGTGATGAAAATAGGTAACCTTAACATTCAAATCATCAACTGCAATATGGGAAAAATCCATGATGCCCGCCAAATGTGACCACTTTACGTACTTTCACTAGTTCGTCACATCAAAGAGAAGGAATTTTCGAATTATGGGTTTATTGAAACAATAAATGTTTGTTTGTATAACTATGCTGTTAAATTGGATAATAGTATAAATGGCAGATGTTCAAAATGGCCACCGTTTTATAAATATATTACATATATGTGCAACAGTATCTTGAAATAAAAATATCATTTCAAGCTATCTCGCCAGGTTTCGGAGTCAATTTCCAATTGTTTTCGTTTTTTGATCCTTCAGGATCAAAAAACGAAAAGATTTGGAAATTGACTCCCCATGTTAAATTCCCTTAGGAAAATCGTTTTTTCGCAATAAAATAAATATTTGATTGAATTTCATCAAAACATTTTTTTGGGGAGGGTGATTTTTTTGTTATTGATGAAAAAGTACTTACTTTTAAATATTTTGTAGATTGAATGTGTTTAATAGCCGAACGTGGAACAGACAGTAGATACAATAAATGTTATTGTCCTTGCAGACAGCAATACACAACAATATACATGTATACAACATGCTGGCCTTCAAGGTACCATGCAATGGAAACACGGATTGCAGTAACCACGAAATTTAATAAATAATATGACAATGCTAAACAATGTAACTATTATCCTTTCTTTTACGGCTAGAGCTTTTGTGTCATAATCTTCTTTTTTTCTTATAGTTATATCTACCATATTAACTTTCATTTCATACATTTTGTGTTTTTCAATGTGATCGTACGTTATATTGATAGTTTTTGATTGCCATGCATGTTGCTGTCACTCTGAAGCATGATTGCGGGGTAAGCGGGAGGTCTGCTAATTAGCTTCAATAACCCAAATGGACTGTTTTGTGCGCTGTTCTGTCCGAGGTGGCATCTCTCCGTGTCATGTACTTCATTGTGATTTGATTTTCATTTTGGGACTGTTACTTTCTCAGTAGTTCATTGGGGAATAGTTGTTGTGGGGCTTGCGCTGCATTTGTTATGTAGTTCATGTACTGTTGCATTCCTTTTTGGACCATACCCCACTGATCGTGAAGTGAATGATTGTGACGCGTTGAAGGCTGTCATTTGTTTATTATGAAGTATTTATTGCGTTTGTTTCTTCTTCACATGGCTTTATGTGTCTCCCTTTCTAAATTGTTCTGCGACCGTTATTGACATATATTTGTAGAACTGTTACAATAGTGACATGATAATCCATGTTTGACACATTAGACAACTCAAAACTATACATAGTTTAGCACAGGACGCTTCATACGCAGTTGTACATACATCTGATATAGATGAAAAACACTCTTGGTTAAGCGAATTCATTGCACCAATTAAGTGGATACATGTGGTGTTCGCCAGAAAAGTGGAACACCAGCATTGTGGAAACAATCCTTTTTGAACATGTATTTGTCAATATATTACACCATTAATCCGATGGTATCGTTTTATCAAATAAAACATGTTTGATTTGAAGTGTACAAGGTATGAAATTACAAAGTGAAATTGGCTCACAGTTTCATCAGTATGATAACTAATAGATTTGCTCAAGAAAAGCGTAATTGTAGTGTACGACAACATGACTTTTTGTTAATATGTGGTGGCCATCTTTTACTTCAGCTCATCTAATTATATTCATAAGTTACTTAAAACGTTCATTGTATACATAAATTCAATACATCTATACCGATGTACTACCATCTGGCGCCAATGTACAGTTGTATACTTAATTGTTACTCGTTTACATTATATGCTACTATATTTACATGTGGCGGTCATCGTGGACGCCCACTCTGCACCAATTTGTCTACTAACATATCGAATGTATTAAAATCGTTTATTGTGTCAATATATCTAATATAAGTATACATCTTTCCTTTGATATGGAGTGTGAGAGCAGTTATAACAAGGTCAAGCTCCCGGCGGCTGGACTAATCTGCAAACTCTGCTCCTAACAGCGGGAACGAATACTAGTCCGGCCGCCGATTACACACTTATCTAAGTCAGATTGCTAAGAATTATACCCCGCGTTGACCATGCCAATTTGGTACTATTGCCGTCACGTTTACTAGTATCGTTTTCCCATTGTCGTGTGGCTTCTGCACTGAAGCACACTTCGGTTATTCAATTAAATAAAAATACTTTGCCCTCAACGTCTAGCTGCAAACCACAAGGAATGACGTGCAAGAACTGTGTAATTGTGGTGACATGACATGTTTCATCAGCTGAGAAAATGGACAATACGTTTGCGACCAGCGTAGCAAAAGATCAGTCCGCGTGCAGTCTGATCTATAGCTACGCTGTTCGCCATTCATTCACTGATGGTGTCCCCAAAATGAGTTGGTGTTGAATGTTTGTATTTGGGGAGATATAGCTGCGCCACCGTCTGTGAAACGTGACCTTATGATTGCGACCAGCGTAGCGACATACCAGTCCGCGCATCCGCGCAGTCTGATCTGTGGTTATGCTGTTCGCCATTCATTCACTGACCAATTCCGTCAACAAAAGGAGTTGGTGTTCATGCAGGTGTGGGATGGGCTCTTTCTCAGAGGTAGGAAACAGGACTTCAATACTGCAGGTTGTGAGTTCAAAACCTACTCTAGGGCATGAACAATACATTCATGGTATTTCCATCCCACTGGGCTATCGGATGAGACTTTAAACTGTGGTCCCGTCCCTATATGACATTAGCTGTTGATGGGACGTTAAAGGTACATGCCCACTCAATAGGCACATGTTCTTTATAGGAATTAAATAAGTGTAAAATTGTGTCACTATTCCACCAGTTCTAAAAATTACGAGCGCCCGCTATACAGCTATACTCATTTAGTAATACTTATTTTACTGACAGTGACTCCTGGTGGTATCAGGCTATTTTCATATGCAAATTGTGCATGATATTTTTTAAGTATTTGTACTAATTAAATGCGTCAACTGAAACAATTATATTTTCGACAGATTATAATGTATGATCATTGCACATCACAATATAAATACAGAGAATAAATAGTAACGTCCGTTATCATTTTAATGAAACACGGTTATCACCCCCTGATATCAGTGTGGAAATGTACGTCCGATATAAAATGTATAATAATGCCGTGGGGTAAATGGTGAATGAATGTTTATTTTGCCAGAAAATGTCTCAGATGATGTTTCTGATATAAAAAACATGTTATGCCTACTGAGTGGGCATGAATCTTTAAGACGCTTGCGATCAGCAGTGACCCAACACCTTTTACTTTTTGGTGTGCAATGATCATACTTTATTAACTGTCGAATTTGTTTTTGTTTTCATGTGACGCATTGAATTAGTATAAATAATTAAAAGAAATCATTCCTCATTTGCATATGAAAATAGCCTGATACCATCGCGAGTCACTATCAGTAAAACAAATATTACTAAATGATGATATCTGTATAGCGGACACTCGTATATTTTAGAACTGGTGAAATAGTGACACAATTATACACTTATTTAATTCCTATAAAGAAAAGTGTGTGCCTACTGAGTGGGCATGTATTAAGGTTCGGTGTAACAGCCCGTTGAACCTGTACTATTTTGACGTATTGGTTTCAGAAATTAAATGACAGCAAATCCCAGTCGGTTTCGGGTGTTTCAATAAAAAAGTGAAAACTGATTATATAATCTCGTTGATTTGCAACTTCACACGTTATACAAAGCATGGACATATGGTGGTTCGTTTGTGTGATATGTGCGCGTGTGGCTGTGGAAATGGGGCTCATGGCATTTCTGGTCCGTCTAGCTCTCAATCAGCTTGCGAACACAGGCATTCATCGGTATAACTACACATGGATAACGTTATTCATATGTAATTATGCCGATGAAAGCTGAAACACGCCGAATACCTGTGCACAGGCATTCGGCGTGTTTCGACTTCATCGGTATAGCTACATATGAATAAACGTTAGTAGTTATGCCGATGAAAGCTGAAACACGCCGAATGCCTGCGCTTGCGCAGCGGATTTCTGCAACCTGATAATGCTCTCTACTACTGTTTTTTAAACCTATTACAGTGCCGTGTACACGGACTGACTATGAAACAATACAGACACGGATCAGACAGGCGCGGATGCATGTAGGCTTGCGTTGGTCTACACTGGTCGCATTTACATAAGCCCCATTTCTGCGGTCGTAGCCACATGTCGCTCCATCGCTCCTTAAGAACAAGAATTAGGAACATTAACCCTTACACAGCTATCTTAATGTTTTGTCGCCTGCTGTTTATTTTCTTTTTTATTTTCCATTTTTATCATAAAAAACATGCTTTGACATCACTTTAGAATAATTTACAACATGCTTTGACAGCACTCCAGAATCATTTCCAATATAAATGATTCTGAAGTGCTGTCAAACCATGTTTTTATTGAGAAATAATGCAAGATATAAAAGCAACAGTAAAAACTCTAAACGTCCAATCTGTTGTTAAGTCGTCATGGGCAATCAGGGGTGTACATGGGTGGCCGCTTACTCCTGAAACAAAACGCAATATATCAATATACTACAGTGGCACGGAAGGGACATGAACTATCGCATGCACGCGATAGCGTTGCACGCGCACGCGAGAGGCTCTGCGTGTGCACGCGATATGCTTTGCGTGCGCACGCGATAGGCTTTGCGTGCCCACGTGCACGCTATAGGGTGCGCGCGCACGCTATAGCTTTGTGGCATGTCACCAGAATGTATACACATACATATGGCATGTCACGTATGCACGCAGCACAGTATGGATACCCACCAGTATGACCCTTCACCAGTATGTATATACACCGGTATGGCCTGTCGCCAATATGTATACACAGAAGTAGACATGATACCAATATACACACAGAAGTATGACTTGTCACCAGTATATGTACAAACCCGTACAATAGTTATATGTCATACTGCTGTGTATACATACTGGTGACTGGCCACACTGGTTTGAATACCTGCTGGTAACTGGCCATACTGCTGTGTGAACATACCGGTGAGGGGTCATACTATTGTGTCTACATACTGGTGACATCCATACTGGTGTGTATACATACTCGTGACATGCCATCCTCGTGTGTATGTTTACATATTGGTAACTGGCCATACTCGTGTGTGTATATAAATACCAGAGACATGCAATATTTGTGTTTGCACATACTTGTGATCTGCCATACTGCTGTGCTTACATACTTGTCACACGTGATACTGCTTTTTATACATATTGGTGACATGTCTTACTGGGACAACGTAATATACATATAGCAGAGCAACAATGAGCCCAAATGTATTTAAGGAGTAGGTGGAATGTCATTTAGAACATAGGTCGTGATATACCAAAATGTTCATGCACGTCTCTAGTTTATGAAACCACTTGATGCCGTTCTGTGTTCCATGGGCAAAGGCTTCAAATTCAAGATGGCGTCCAAGATGGTCGATAACAAATTAAAATCAGTACCATATGTTGAATGTTTGGAAGTTCCAATCATCATTGTACTTGTATCTTTAAAACTCGGTTATCTCGGTATCATATTTTGAGTTGATTGATTACTAAGAGCGTTTCATGAAAATAACAGTGGGTGGGCTAGGGTTGGAGTTTTTACATCACCACCCTCAGAATTGATACTATTTTGTTCCATATACCAAGATAATTTTAAAAGTAAATGGATATGATATGCATAAGCACATACCCCATTCCTTACTGAAATATACGGTACACATTTGGAATAAGAAAAGCAAATGGCGTAAACTTATATACCGTTTATTTATATACTGAATTAATTTCTGGTGGAGGAGGCAGTAGTCCACGACGAACGCTCGCTATTCAGAGGGTGCGTCTGAGAACGTGATTCGAAGGAAACACGTCATTGTGACGCTACTGACGTCATTTACCCATATATGGTAAGCACGAGAGTGGTGTAAACTACTGCTGCCCAGTGGTGTAATTCACCGTTAGATTTCTGTAAACTACTCCGGTTGAAATGTAAGAAAATAGTTTAATACACAGTGCTTAATACTAAATTGAATTACAGGTTCCTCTTCTCCCCATACTGGCACGAGTAGTATATGAGAGTCAAAATGATACCACCTCCCTCGGAAGTCATCGGCTACGCGCGGTGACTCCCATCTGGAGGTGGTATCATGTTTTACTCTCATATACCCACTGTTCGCACGGTATGGATGAGAAGAGTGGAACATGTTTTTTATCAACGAGGAGCCCATATACTTCCTTGACTGGATTATAGGAGCTCAAAAAAGCTTCAGCAACTACATTTTCGGCAACGGGCATACGAAAGTTTGGGAAACTTCCTGGGTAGAGCTCTATAGTGGTGTACACCTATACAGACACAAGTATAGAAGAAAACGAGGAAAAACATGGTTGCCGAAAGATGCCGAGGTGGAACACAGATTTGCACCGACTAGTTTGGGACCATCTCGCCTCCCACGTTGCAAACACAACAGCAATAACAATAGGTAAAAAACTCGAGCCATGTCACCATGTTAGAGATAAGCCCTCCCTATGTTATACTCAGTATATGTAATCACACAATGGTTCTAGTTAATTGTGCGTGGTTGAAGACAGGTAGTCACAAGAGGTATCATCGTACCGGTATTTACGAGTATTGTAAGCATCACCGGGCTTGGATGAGAAGAGGTTCCGTTTCGCCTCGCCCCTGTAGGCATTGCGGGGTAGGGACCAGATCCGAGTCGCTGTTATGTCCACCATGCGGTGGCACTCGCGCTACTCATCGACTGGCTAGCAAGGAATTACGTGCTCGCAAGTATTATCGTTTAGTAATAATTGAAATCAGAAAGTCAGTTACAAAGATAGAACCGATCTGATGCGTAGTTTTGATAAGTCACGGTGGTGTAACGGGGCCCGAAAAAGTTTTATGTTCCGTATGGAGGGGCCGTCGGAACAGCTGGAATGTATGGTGGAGGGATCTCCTGCCGCCGCTGCAGAAACACAAATAAGCATATCACGTCCCGCGGCGGGCGAGGAGATTTTTTCTCTCGTCGGCCCTCCCCTCCATGACGAGTTTATTATATCTTCCTCCGCGAGAATTTGTGGTCGGGCCTTGGACCGGATCGTGCCCTTTAACTCGTGGTACCTGGCCATCTCTTCGACGACCAGTTTGAACTCGCTATCTGATATATCGTTGTCGGCTATCGCTTTCAACACGATAACGTCGATACTATTTTTCTTAGACCTCGCGAGAACCGCTATTCGGTCGTGCTTTCGACTCTTGGCCTCTAGTTTTCGACTCACGAGTCTGGCCGTCATGCAAAGCAGTCCCGCCCCCGCTGCTATCGTACTCAAGATCACCGCGAACGGCGCAGCGACGACAACTGAAGCTCAGACTAACGCGGTGCTCACCCCCTCGACCATATTGACTGCTCGCCTATATGTTTTGGCATGACCCGTCCGCGTCTCTCCCTCATGCTAAAGGATGCCGGGTCGGCCTTCCCTGAAGGTAAGTGTGGATATAGTTTCTCGTCATTCATCACAAATCACTACAGTGGCTGAACTCGATGGGTCAGCAACTTTTGTTACAAAGTTAATAACACTACCGGAGGAAACTTTAATTGCAGTGTCATCATCGAATATCGTAAACCCTGACCTCTGCCCCGCGTGCTTGGTGATGCCAGACTTCTGCTCTACCCCGTTCAGGACCAGATTCACTCGGACTTCGGTAGCAGAGTGTCGATTAAAGTTGACCGAGCAAACCGCCATTTGAAGAATCGTCCCGGACGCTGTCATAGTGTATCCCCCATATATGTTGCTCGAGTTGGCACCGAATGAATATTCGCAGGCCCCCTCGTTCAGTGTACCCAGCTCCTCGGCCCAAACTTATATGACGGGTTTTCGAGCTTGCAATCGCCGAACGTGTGCAATCGCCATAGCCGCCTCTGTGCGGGCCTGCACAATCTTTTCCTCCAGCCTTCTCATTGTGGCTTCATCATATGCTGCGCCCGCGACGGGAACGTCCTGTTCTGCGCTGGAACTACATGGGCCGTATATGCTCACGATTAATATGTAAATATATATATAATGTTTAATCGGTTATTTAGAGAACGATCGAAATCGGGTAATCGTTCTTCAACTCTCGTGCTTTAACATCAAGAATAGAGATCTTCAATTCGTGGATGTGCTCCGATTCCAAACGTTTCATCTCGGGTGTTGGAAAGTCGATGTTCACCGTCTCGCCGAAGAAACTGTCACCAGCAGGCACAGTTTTTAGTAATGTGTTCGGAGCCCCGTCTACCACGTTCTCGGATGTACTGAGCTGCATCAAGTGAATGTAAAGATTTTTTGTGACCGCGAAATTCACTGGTCGGTCTCCGAAATAGGTCCCCGATTTAAACATACCGCCGTTAGCCGAGTGTGCCTTCTTGAATGTCACCAACCCATTGATCTTTGAAATTACGAGGCTTGCTCGACCCGCAAGTCCCGCTGCAACAAATCTGTGTAAGTCTCCGGCGCTCCAAAGTCCGGGGGCTAGCAGTTTTGGATCACGAACTCGGCCGCCATGTCCAAACGCAAACCCTTGGTTCTCCCCCACGTTTCGCCAGCCTACCGTGAAGGTGATTGATCTGAGGCCGGCCTTTTTTTTCCCGCGGCAGTTGTGACATTAGTGATAATAGCAAACATGATAACATCTTTTACAATGGATACCAAAGCTTTTGGCTTTAATTCTCGGCGGGGTCTACGCCGCTAAAGCGGGCGCTCCCCGGTTTGTGCACCCCACTATCCAAGTTAGCGGCGGAACAGGCTTTCAAACCAACTTCCCCGACATCTTTGAACAATATAGGCTTCCCAAGATTACTACCATGGAGGCTGTGAACGGGTGGAAAGCGTCGCCGTATCGTGCGCAACAGCTGGATGCGGGGTTTCCTCTCAGGACCATCTGGCCTCGGAGGATCCCTTCTTGAGGGCCGTTTACAACTTTCACGCGTACTACACTATTAGGAGGATTCACAAAGAACAGAAAATCTCTCTGCCGCAGGACGACGGCTGGAATCCCATTTCCAACGCATACGACCGTAGGGCGTTCGAAAGACTGCGCAACGAATTTGGGGTCCCAAAAGACGCAGATTGGCACCAGAAAGAGTTCTGGTACACTTTCGGTTTAGGTGACGTTTACATGACGGGTATGGGGTTTGTAAAGCACCCAAAGGTTCCACCACCACCAATAAAACTAAAGAATACCGACTTCGTGCCACCAGTACCATGATCTTTCAAATCGGCCCACGTTGATTTCATTCAACAACGTGCGTGTGTAAATACCGCGTGGGGATCATTTCTGTTAGATAAAAACACTGGATTTACTCATGCCGGGGTTACTCGCCTCAACGACCCCATTCGCACATACGTCTGGGCCATCCTCAGCGCTCAAGGGCAAGCGCACAGTGCTATAATAGGAACCGGGACGGCGTTCGATAGCCAGAAACAGTTCTTAGCAAATGTCGAGGACTCCATCTGATCTCCGGTGGACCTCCCGTCTGCAATCCAGCGGTATCAATACTTTTTGCAGTATGCCGGCACCACAGTAGACTATGTATTTGGAATAGGTCTGTATATGGCGCCGAGCAATATGATAATACGAGACGACCCGGTTAACGGTTACGATAATCAGATCGTAATCGCCACCGTCAAACAACAGATCGGCCATAATAGGAACGTGATCATCAAGCGCACCGCGAATGGAACCGATTTCATAAAACCGTAAGCACCCACCCCAGTACAACAAACGCACCCATCAAGTTCCTTCGGAACTGGTGTCACTGCAAGTTCCACCTCCGCTCCCCGAGCATGTTGACACAATAGGACTTGATACACCAGCAAGTTCCTTCGGAACTAGTGCCCACGGACTATTCGCGCTTTGGTTTTAGGAACAGCTCTCGGGAGGCTAATAGTAGGAGACCGGCGATCGCCACGATTAAAGCCCACGCATTCTCGGCGAACCATCCGGCAGTTTTTGATAATAGAGATAGCAAGAAGGAGACGAGGCCCCCGATCAACCCAGGCAGCGCGGTAGCCGCCTTTCCGGCTAATTTAGCCAGGAGACTGGCGAGGGCTTTTAGTTGCTTTTTTACCCACTTCCTTGGCTCCGCCGGATGGCGCGGGTGCTGGCGCGGGTGCAGCCGCCGCACCGCCACCACCAGTGAAATCTAGAACTAAGGTCGATATAGTCATGCCGAGAGCTGTGAAGATGCTTGCTATCGTGATGCCCTGCTCTCTGAACAGAGTGCGAAGATGCTCACCGAGTGTCGTGTCCTCGTGCAGGACCCTCGAGATTGTTTCGCGGATCCGACTTATTTGGGTGCGGAGGGCCTTACGGTTAGCCGAGGCAGCCTCCACGCGAGCTTCTCTTTCATCCCGCAACGACCGCAGTCGTTCGGTGATCCGCTCGGTAGATTCTCTATCGTCACGGACTTCCTCCAGTTTCCTTACTTCTAGCGCGATATGTTCATCCAGCGCCGAGAGTTTGGAGAGGTTAAGGACCAGTTCGCCCCGGACTGTTTGCAGAGCCTTATCGAGTCCCCGGAGGACGCGAAGAGGTAACGGTGGGTCATCTATCGTGCTGAGTATTTCGCTTTCGTTAATCTCTATTGTGCGAAAATAGCGTCGGTGGCTACACGAGGGTAAATACGCTGATAGCCCTCGACAGTTTCTATCGCGGCGGTCGTCTTTCGCCAATCGTTTCGTCGGTTAGACTGTAAGGGCCTAATACTTCAGCGGGACCGGCATAATTGTTTTACCCCTTCTTCCAATCTGTGAAGCCTAGTTTCGCCTCCTTACGATTTGGCCACCGACCCAGGGTTTCCCGGCAATGGTGCTCAGCGCTAGGTGTTTTTTCCGGTACCTCGTGTTGACTATTGGGAGATTGTTTGATGCTGCTTTTAGTCGCAAACCTGCCGGAGGAATACCAATTTGAATTAGAAGTTAGTAGGCGTCGGCCCGCCGACATGACGGGACCATGCCCTTTTTCTGCCAAATTATTGTAATACGTATCTACAGCCTGGACTGCGACGCAATTCCCTACTTAGAACCAGCGGTTGCGCCCACCACCTTTTTATTTCCCGTCGCCGGCTGAAGTTTTCCTGGTTTGTCCTCTATGAAGGGAGGTTTACGTCATCTGTTATATTCATCGAGGTAAATCATCGAGGTCATCAACATCATTGAGGTAATCGTCCCTCGGTCGCCGTAGTGCGATCGAATTCGCCCATACCAATGTCGTTTAACCTGGCCATCGTTTTCGATGTATTGAACAAAATAAACCATACGGGTTTGTTTTTTTAATAGAGTTAATTTAGTTTCACTGAAAATATGTCTTAGAGTCCAATATCCTGGGTCCGGCTAAAATACACAATCCATAACCGCCAGACTTGCAGGTCAGCCCCTCGGTGGCGAAAGGCGTGACACAAGAGCGTCGTTTATTACTGAACAAAAACCGATCGACGATCGTCCAGAAACCAGCAGGCCCTCTTGGCCCCCACTTTCCCAACTTTCGGAGCTAGCGACGTCCATTGTGCCAGGGGACTGTTCGCCTCGCTTTCACTATTTTCGCTGATGACGACAGGACGCGGACCGAAACCGTCGTTTTTCAGAACCTGGGTCGGCGAACCATTCGTCAATAAGACCATGAATAAAGAAATTTCTGGTAATGAGGTGATTTCGATCGACGACAGGCGACGTCTACCAATTGACTACCGGATGGAAACGGGCGCAAGAGGCGCAAAAATAGCGGTTCTATCAGGTAATTGACCACCAGACCGAAATAGGCAATCGTAACCAGACGGGGCTGGTTGGACAAGGCAGGCAATAAACGTTCGCGTGAGCGGACAACGCTGATCCGGCCGGCCGCTTACTGGCCAACCGCTTCTACATTCCCGCATCGAACTTTCAGTTGCTGGGAGAGCCCACATGCCCATGACCTAATATCAAGAGTGGCTTTGGAGCGGAACCGCAATCGAATACGGAACTAAACGTTCAAACGACTACGGCCAGAGTTCTCATATCACTGGACATATGGCCCCCAAATCGGACGTATTCGAATCGCACAATGTTATTTCCGCTGTTGGAGTTACGGAACAATTGTCCCACGATGCCCCCGAATCTCGCTCGATTGATTGATTTAAAACCCTGTTTACTCCTGGGACGCGATTGCCATACATTTTACGACCCGAGATCTTCGACCATCGTCAATATTGAAGAAAGACAAAAGCGCGACCTCAATTGTGGAATAAATTTTTTAACGTCAACGACCCCAGCCTCGGTCGAAGTGAAAGGCATTCTGGTTGCTGTTCGAGGGAGGCTACGATTACGAGCTGGGGGGCGACAAATTTCTAAAATAACCCCAAAAATTCACAAAGGTCGAGGGTTGACGATCGAGGGAGAGTTTCCCAATAAAAGCTTCTACATTTCAGGGCCGGCTTCGCTCGCATCCAGCAGTGGTAGTCGAAGGCCAGGAAGCAAATTTGGCTGCCGGCTCCCTAAAGCGCTCCCCTGGAGGTTTTTTTTTGGTGCCGGTTGGTTGCCTAAAATGGTCCATGCAGCTCTCGGATGTCTCCAATCACGTAGTTTCCTGGCTTACCAAATACGCGCTAGGGGTATAGACCATGCGACGCCAGCGTCGACGACCAAAACTGGCACGGTAAGTGTACCCGCAAGTTGAGAACGCTATCGTGGGTGTGACCATTCCCAGAATAGACCAATGAGGGACCCCCGGGGGGGGGGAACGGAGCGTGGGCGCATTGAAGTTGGTTATCTATATATAATCCAAACAGATGCGCCACTCAACAATCGAAGATGGACCGATTACGTCTCATCTTTAAATTAATTAAAACTCTACCGAAGGAATGCCCCACTCTGCCATAAAATATGTGGGCAGGAAAACAGGAAAAATAACCGGTTTTTCATCCTGGACTAGCTCGAGGGGTCCTACCGCGGATGCCTTTCGTTCACAATTTGTGATACCTGTGTTCCCTCTGTGTGCGGCACAACGAGGACTTATCAGGGCGGCGCCCAGTGGATATGGTCCAACCCTGAGGTATAACGTCGTTGACCCGGCCCTCGACAAGGCTTCACGATTGGCTTGTGTGGCTTCTACCTAGGCCTTTCAGGGAGAGGCACAACCCGATACGTGATTGACGACTGCTCGGCCAAAGCCGGCGATGGACTAAAAAGAATGGAAACATGCTCTCCTAGGGGCTCCCATTTTCGGGAGCCTGGCATGCGGGGCAAAAGCGTTTATGGAATCCCCTCCACTCTGAAGTACAACGCCGTCATCCATGGATCTTGCGCGAGCAAAACTAAATGGGTCGCAAACCGGGCGGGGGTCGGGCGATTCCGGGGCCCACCGCGGGCAGCGGGTCGCGCCTTTCTTATATCACTACAAGGACCGAGAACTCATTTCGATCCGATTGACTGTCTTCGAGAGAAGTACTACGTTCATCCCCAACGCGCTAGGATGCGCCTGGTAGGTTCGAACAGATGCTTTCGGAAACTAAGTCCACGCCAAAGCTTCTGTTAAAGAACTTGTTCAACAAACTGCTTACAAAGTAATAAGCTCATCTTAGATTGCGCTCGTTAGTAACTGCTGAAGCAAAGATGCTTTAACAATGCTTAGCAAATGCGTTAAAACAATGCTGAGCAAATGCTTAACAATGCATTAATCAATTGCTGATGCAATTGCTGAACAAAATGCTTAACAATGCTGAACAAATGTTTGAACAAATGCTTGAACAATAGTTAACAATGCTGAACAATTTTGTTAAGAAAATGAATGTGTTAGCTCCTCTGCGGTGCTTTTGTTCGCCGAAAGCATAAAACGGTGATCATAAGTTATCGGGAATGGTGCGCTTGGCAAAATATGTTATTGACTTTATGGGAACTAGTCAGAATAGTACTCAAATAGAACTGGCGACGAACTTCTCGATCAGCTAATGGAAGAAAGAAAGAAAGAAACAGTCGCTCCGACTGGCCGTCACCGACCTTGCTGACCACGGTTGGTGGAACTGTCGGCACGACTGCCGAAATTACGGCCTCCGAATGAAAAACAACGACGCGAACGCGAGCTGTGGCTAGCTGCGCTAGGTTTGCTGGGGCGGGGGTGGAGGTGGGGGGGGGGAGGGGGTAAAATCGGGTAGCAGTAATCCTCGATTAGGCGTCTCTCCAGTTTTGTCAGGTTGGAAAAGGTAAAAAAAGAGGTTCAGATTGCTAGATCGATAAAATAAAATGTTATCGCGCTGATAACGAATCAAGTTAGGTTAGGGGCGGAGTTGACGAAAACCGTAAACTTCTTGGATCGGCGGCTATTCATCTGTAACCGCTACCGCTGTTAGTATAATTCTCCATCCGATACCAAAACTCCAGCGGGGGTTGATTGGTGATCTAGAGAACTGACCATTTTGTAGGACACCACTCTTTGAAACAAGGACCCTGCTGCTCAAATTTATCAAACAAGTTTTGAATGTTCTTAACTCCGCTTGGCAAACCGTGTTTGAACACGGCTCTAAATACACTGTCAATTTGGTCATATTGTTCCCACGAACTATAAGCTCAGAAAATGATGAATGGACACAAGAACGTACCCCCGCGAGAGTGACGGAGTAGCTTTAGCAAAATTCCCAACGGCGTTGGTTGGAACTATCCCAACGATTGCTCTTCAAACGGGCGTTGGGGGAAAACTATCCTCCGATTTGCACGACACAAAAGCCCAAAAACAAAAAAATACAGGCAGCCAGGGCCGGGGGCGGCAGCGGCCTGCCACCCGAAAGGAGGGTGTAAACAAGGGGAGGTAAACTCACTCGCCGAGCTTTCGAGAGGCCCAAAACAGTCCGTTATTTGTTCCAGCTCCAAACCGCACCTTTGCAGTTGGGTGTTGTGGAAATGGAAACAAGAAAACCAAAAAAATCCGAAGGCAGCTGCGGTTCAATTCCTCCTAAACAGTTCTCCCCAAACGCCCGTTGGAAGAGCAATCGGGGATTGTGGCGATCCGACCCTTTGGATCAATCCCGTGGGTTTTGGTTGGCGGTGGTTTAGCAGTTAGCGGGGCACCCTGTGTGGTGCGGAACTACCTTTCGCTACAACCAGCCGCGATTCCGAATGAAAAGTTCCGAAAAACCGATTGCAACCCCATTTTAAACACTGCTCGCTAATCCCTTTGTGTATATGTCAATAATTATAGTTTTATCAACTATCATGTAATGTGGCCTGGAATTACGAATGGTTTAAAATGTTAGTGAATGCGGTTTTTCACGCCCGTGGTGATATCGGGTCTCTGTAATCGGGTTTTGCTTAAGACTATCAAAGATATGGCCTTCCGGAGGGGCCCTCTACCCCAAACCAAATTAGGACATGACCGCAGCGGAGACGTAGGTCTCGTGACCTTTGGATGTTAGGATGTTGCGGCCGCAGTTGGGTGAACCCCGGAGGACTTATCTAATTAAAGCTGGGAATTCTAACCTGCTAATATATGGAAATAAATGGCTTTGATTTGAAAGCTTTCTTAGGTGGTTGCGGTTTGGTGAATCGCATTGGCTTTCAAGCTGGTAGGGCGAAGATGAAGAAAACTTTTTCTTCTCGGAAACTTGGAAAAGCTTCGGACGCGGGATGAGGAGTGCAAGCGTCACGATTCAGCTGTAGAAACAATACTCAATAGTCGCAAAGGAAATCATGGTCGCGGGGAAAAACGAACCGCCCGTCTGGACTGGCCCCTCCTCAACGAAGATCTTCGTCGCGGAGAAATCCACGTCCTTGCGAACTTTCCGGGAACGCTGGGGAACCGACGACCATCCGGTGGGGAGTACGCGCGGGTGCTTAAATCCGCAGAAAAGTGTCACCCCCGCTGGATCCCGATCCCCAGCTTTCAGGATTTCTAATGGTACCATCAGAGGCCCAAAACAAAGACCGTGAGGATTGGCGTTTCGTCGTCGGTCGTGGGAAATGGTTTTGCAACGGGGATCTCCTGTCAGCTTACATATATTACCAAAAGTAATTAAGCAAATTGCTTTTTTTAAACTTTTTAATATATAAATATATATAACTAATGTTATAGTTTGACGGAACGCTTTATTACGCTCTGACTCGATGTAGGCTACACGGTCCATTAAAACTCCGTTTTAGCTGGCGCAAATTGTTGTGAGTTACCGTTCTGGCCCAAGGACCTCTCACGAGACGTGGTGCGCTGGAGGGACGTGAAAAACGCTGGGTCCACCCTTTTCGCCAAAGCGGATATGTTTAGATTTCCTCCGAGTTTCCCTTCAGAACTTTCTAACCGGCCAAGCTGCAACAGCGAAACTTCTAACAAAGATTTTAGTTATTGTCGACGCATATGACCGGACGATCTGGGAGGGGATGGCATGTTGGAGGACTGTTCGATTTACTAGAATACCTCGCATAAACGATTGAATCACGCGGCAAGCGCTTGATATTAGCAAACTAACGGTTTCGCCTAGCGCCGGTGGTTAAAACTAGCCGTAACACGTACTACAGCCCCCGCGGCTGCTGGAAAGGGACTGGTAGGCGGCCATCCGAGAACCTCGATGGCGGCGACCAAACGTTTCAGAAAACTCTGCCAAGGAATGGCCTTCAAGAAGCAGGCCTTCTGGCAGATCTATTTGCCCGTGCCGCACAATATTCCACGCCCGAAATTCGACGTGCCTGTGCCGAATGAAGTCCACCAAGCAGACCTCCTGTTTCTCCCTGACGATCGCGTCGGTCGCAAGACGTACAAGTACGCCCTGACAGTCGTTGACGTAGCGAGTCGCTATAAGGGGGCTGAGCCACTGACCACGAAGGAGTCTAAGGAGGTGGCATAGGCTCTTTCCCGAATATATAAGAAGAGTCCTCTCAAATGGCCGACTCTTCTCCAGGTCGAGCCCGGCCGGGAGTTCATGGGCGCGGTCTCTCAGATGTTGGCTAAACACGACGTTTCTGTCGGACGCGGCCGCGTCAACATCCACTGGGACCAGGGGATCGTGGAGCGCTTCAATCGAACCCTGGCC
Organism: Conchocele bisecta; assembly: GCA_029237695.1. Classification (NCBI taxonomy): domain Eukaryota; kingdom Metazoa; phylum Mollusca; class Bivalvia; order Lucinida; family Thyasiridae; genus Conchocele; species Conchocele bisecta. The sequence goes on along the minus strand of CM055279.1, from coordinate 71,838,836 downwards.
GAGAGGCTGTTCGGACAACAATATGCCAGAGAGCTTGTAGACCTCATACGCGATCGACCGAGTGGGTGACCAGGCTGCCCGCCGTGGTCTCCGCACTGAACGGTGAGGTGACCAGATTGATCGGTAAGAAGCCCGTACATGCCATCAAGTCTAAAGAGGTGGCGCACAAGCCCTCCGCCGTCTCGCGCGGGCGACCCGTTGGTTTAGCGGAGAAACGACTGCCATCTGATGTTGGCGTCCGGTACCTCTATCAAACGGAAGAGCTCGAGGGTGTCCGCCGCCGCGCGACTGATCCCGTGTGGTCTCTCAATGTACAGTAAAAATAAAAAACTCCGAATACCGGACAGCCTCCGGACCGGACAAAAAAGTTCGGTTTAGAGAGGTTTTTCTTTCCGGTTTTTAGAGGTTTTTCACTACGCTGGTCACCTGATCAGTCTGCGTGGCCTATGTGCCGATATAAAACGGTGTGTAAATTGGTTTGTCACTAAACGTGTACTCCAATTAGCGAAGACTAATCGGCAATATTCAATGATTATTTGACCTCATAATTACCTTACATATACCTGCCGTCGTCAATTACAGCCGCATCAATCGATTTGTCTTCAATGGAAAATAGCGGCATGTTTTTCGCTATTTAATTCAAGACCAAACACGGCCCGATTTGTAAATGTAAATATCGAGTATCCATCTTTGTTTTGACGAAAGTCGGGAGAAACAATTGTTTTCATTGGTCGGTTTTCCAATATCACACGTCGATCACATGCTCGGAAATAGTTGTAGGTTGTAATTGCAATGAGTGCGCACTACGCAACCAGTACAAAACCAGTACAAAACAGTGTTGTTCATTAAATGACAACAAACGGCGTAACATCCTTTTAAAAATAAACAGCCCCGACCATGTGACTTGACTCGTGAACCGTGTCAAATGCGTAACGTCTCTCTTATCACACCTGTCTGACAGGAAACCCAACACGACCATTGTGTGAAATTTATCCCCTGCCGCGGGTGCTTTTTAGCAATTCTGATCCGTCCGGTATTCAGAGGTAAAATTATGCTGAAAAGTCTTCTTTTTTTTTGGAAAATCGTCCGGTTTCCGGAATTCAGAGGTTTTTAGTACATTGAATAAAGAAGGAATTAAATTGTGACTATGAAAATTGTCCGGTTTCGGGAGGATTCAGGTATTTAGAGGGTCCGGTATTCGGAGTTTCTACTGTATATCATCTGGATCGATCAATTACCAAACCCGATGAGCCCGTGCTCTACTACCTCGACAGTGGTCCATCGCGCGGGTTTAAACGCGAATAACTTCTTGCGGTGCCTTCTGACACCCAGCTACACCCGGACCACTCTTCGACATAGTCGGTCGGACTCTCGTCAGAGTCTTTCCGTCAGTTGTCTCCCTTTGTTGATATTCCTTTTGTTTTACCTATCTATAGGCTCGGTGTGTACCCCGTCTTCCATCACTCTCCTCTTGTCGTATTACGCCGACAGCGCAAACTTCTCCGGAGTGTACGTCTTCATCACACCGTTAACCATACGGAATCCCCTGTTCTCCGCCATGTCCTTTCTCCCTTCGAGAGCGCTGTTGTACCTCCACCAAGTCAGATAGTTAGATCTCTTCGACATTCCCTTGGCGGAGTGCTTAGTTTGTTCGTCACCGCTCACGTAATAACACTTGCTGCACAGAGCGATGGCTCTATCCCCCTCAAATTCCAGCTTGAAAAGTCCCGGAGTTCTGTTGCTCCACGCGTCCCACGCCAACCACTCGGCCTTCTCCTTGTTGATCTTTCTCATCATCTTCTTTCTCACCACCGCCGCCAGCGTCTTCTCCGACACCGCGCAGTACATGCTGTCAGTGTCCATCTGTATAAGTTCGAAATCTCCGCGATCCACGTGCTTGTCCAAGAAGTCGTAGTAGAACTCCAGCATCCGGAGCTTGGCCAACTGGTAGACTGCTATGCCACACTGAAACGGTCAGTTGAGCACCACTCGAGTTTTCCTGCTCGATATCTCGTTAGCCTCCCCAATATCCTCCATGTCTTCGAACCACGCCGACCTCAGTGCTCGGTCCACAGTCTTCTCATCCTTCGCATAAGTGGTGTTCATGTGTCTCTCTTGCGCCTCTATCAGCTTGCCACAACACGCGTTGCTAACCAGTTTGAATATCCCCGCCAACACCGCCTTGTTCTTGTCGACGTCCCCAGTCCGTCTGTCGGCGGTGACCTCTTTAACGAACCATTGGAACGGTTTGTCGGGCGTGTAGTCTATCACCCTGTGCACCGCCTTGACGACCAGACCGTGCTCCAGATACCACTTTAGCAGCGGGGAGTATATGATCATCTTCTTGGCGGACAGTGCCCCAACGAGCTTCTTACCGTCTCCTCGTTTCCGGTCCGTGTCCTTCAAATAGTTTAACATGTGTTCCGGGACTTCTGCTTCCTCGACAACTCTGTTTACAGATAATGGCGACATTTCCGAGAACTTTTCTCGCAACGTTTCCGGGACCTCTATATCCAACTCTGCAAATCCGAACCAATCGTCGCGCCTGACCCTCCGGTCTATATGCGACTGTTTTTACGGGTCGTCACACGTCCATATCTGCTCCTCCGCGCACGGCATGTCTTTCGACAGGGTAGACAGGTACAGCGCATTGGCGTCGTACCCCAGCACCGTCTTGCACATCTTCTCCTCCCGACTCCCTACCTGGCCCCTAATCGTCGACCTGCCAGTCTCGGCGTATCTGGAGAACACTATGAAGGGACCACCGACCAACCCCTCCTTCATCATCGCGTAAGTCTCACCCTTCGGTGACCACAGCTCGGGCGTGTCCGCCTTCCCATCGATCGACCCGCGAAGCAGGTACTGAAGGGAAACACCGGGCAGAGACACAACGTCCTTGAGTATGTCCACGCCTCTCCCCATGTAGAACTCCGCCATTTTGGTCAGTGCCTCCAGGAACGGTCCGACGTCCAAGTCGTTGTAGTGTCGCAACCATTCATGGAACGTCTTCATCCCCTTTTGTCGGAAGACCTTCTTGCACTCTTTCCACTCGGACAACGGCAGTAGGAACTTACCCTTCAACTTCGAGTACCACTCGGGATAGTCGGGCAGCCCCGGATGGTCGAGTTTGTCCGCGCTATCGAACCACTCGTACGGGAAGTGGGACTTTACCGTTTTACAGTCGTACGCCTTAGCCCACTTGTCATATGTGGTACCGGGTCCCAGATACTGGATGATGTCGAGAAATCTAAACTCCGGGGTAAACAGAAACATTGTCGTGCTAGCTCTCTTTCCGACCATCACCTTATTCACGGTGGCCGACAACTTCTCGACAATGTACTGATTGATGAGATTCAGGTCGTACCTGCTGCAGTTGAACCCCACCACCGGGACTTGGTCGATCCACGAGACGATCTTCTCTCGCTGAGGTTTCGACAGCATCTCTATGTTGGTCGGCAGATACTACTTCCTAATCCTCCCCCTGATGTCATTATCTCTCCTCTGCAGCTCGGTCACGAACTTCTCGACCAGAGTGTCGGGGTCTCGTTCGCAGATGTGAGTGATCCCCTATCGTATCCCCCAACGACACCGATATAGGAACGTGCTCGACATCGAAGGTCAGGTCTTTGGTGGGTCGCGTGGTTTTAGACTTGTCGAGATACGCCTCGAAGTCGTAGACTATCTGGTGAGGGTACAGAGTCATCTCCTCCTCGCGCGGCGATGGTGGATAGTGGGGATTCTCCTCATTCAACCACGCGCACATCATCATCACCTGCTCGTAACCCGCCTTCCTTATCTTGGCGTCTTGGATGTTCGTCCTCCTGTACAGCGCTACCGCGTTACCTCTCCTGCAATACCTCGGACACCCGTGCCAGTAACATCTCTGAAACTGAAACACGGTCTTGGTCTCGTGACAGTAGCCGTCGACCGGATCGCCGGCCACCCACCTCTCGCAGCCGTGACCGCATCTCGCGTGATGTATGTGCTTTCCCACATTCTCCTCTTCTCTGCTCAACCATTGAATCGACATCGCGCTCGCTGACCCCTTGGGGTAGAACGCCTTCTCGTATGCCGACTGCGGTCTCTCTACCCTCTTACCGGGACATATCACCACGGTCTTCTCACCCATGCAGGTGGTCGCGTGCCTGTGCATGTTACACGACTTTGTGAACCGTTGTTGACATCCGGAGCCCCGGTACTCGTTCGTCATCTTGCGGAGGTTCTTTATGATGAACGAGTGACCGCCAAACATTCCTATCGTCATGGTATTCATCCCAGCTCTATCGGCTATCCAACTCTCATCTTTGGCGATCTCGTTTATCCACGGACTGCCCTTTCAGGTTTTATGATAGAGCATCGTTTCGTCGGTCTCGATGTTCCGAATACGATACGAGCACGAATACCTCAGATAACATGCCGTGAATTTTATTCATTATGCGATTAGCGATCTCCCCGTCTACCCCCCTCTCGAAGATCAAGCCTATCTTTCTCCTACCCCTATCAACAGTTTCCCTAACTTCGGCGTCTTCGGCGAGAATACTGGGACCCTCCTCCAACAAATCTCTGGCGAGGTCTCTCCTACTCTTAGGAGGTCTCCCCACCAGGCCATGATAAATCTTATTGTAGTGTGCCTTGAATAGTGCCTTTCTGCGTGCGCTGGGATCTTCTTTTACACGCTGCGTGTCAACGGTGGCACGCAGACTGGCCGTCGTCTCGTTCTCCAATTTCTCGGATCGTTTTTCGGGGTCGGCAGGCAGTAGTCCGGTCGAAACGGCACGCCGCAGCCTCTCCACGTAGACGACGGCTCGTGCGTCACTTATCCTATCTGCTATAGCTTTCTTGAGTCTCAAACCTCTTAGGGAAATTCACCAACTCTTAGCTTGCTCTCTCATTTGCTTTATGGTAGGCATTATACTGCGTATAACCAATCGATTCTTATCTCTAATAGGATTGTCAGTTGTTGATATTTATGACAGATTGTTGTATATACTGAGTATAACCAATATATTCTTATCTCTGATAGGATTGTCAGTTGTCGATATTTATGACAGATTGCTGTATATACTGAGTATAACCAATGTATTTCTTATCTCTAATAGGGTGTAAGTTGTTTTGTGTGTGTAACACACCAGCGACGTATCACTATCATATATAGCGTGGCTAGATACTTTGTCGCATATGGTTTAAACCAATACACAAAACAAGTACACCACCGTTGTTACGGTGCCTGTCCAGCACGTGGTGCCTGTCCAGCACACCGGTGTCTGTCCAGCACGTGGTGCCTGTTCCCACCACTACACCAGCGATTTATCGCTATTATATGTATAGGCGTGGCTAGATACTTTGTCACATGTGGTTAAATCAATTACACGAAACAATGTTACACCGCCGTGATTAACGTATCGTTTAAATAAAGCTGTGCGATACACCAGCGGTGTGATCGCTATATATATATAGCGTGGCTAGATACTTTGTCGCATATGGTTAAACCAATACACAAAACAAGTATACCGCCGTGGATAACGTATCGGTACGCGGTGCCTGTCAAGCACACGGTGCCTGTCTCATCCAGTCGAGGAAGTATATGGGCTCGTCGTTGATGAAAAACATTTTCCACTCTTCTCATCCATACCGTGCGAACAGTGGGGGAAAATCCAAGTAGTATATGAGAGTCAAACATGATACCACCTCCTGATGGGAGTCACCGCGCGTAGCCGGTGGCTTCCAGAGAGAGGTGGTATCAGTTTGACTCTCATATACTACTGCACGAAGCAGATGAACTAGAGATAATTACATATACTGCAACATGTGTTATAGAGAATAGTAGATTAGTGCCGTGAATGGGAAAAAATACCTGACAAGGCTTAGGAAACGGGATGGGCGAGGCTCTGCCGAGCCCATCCCGTTTCCGTGCCGCGCCAGATATTTGTTCCCCATTCAAAGCACTAACATACTATTCTATTTATCCCGTCAACACCAACAAATAGCTTTAAAATGCAATGCAAACAAAAACAATCCCAGCAGCATCTTCAAAATCGGAGAATCGACTAGTGCCAACTAGTGACTAGTGACAACCGCACATATGCATATCAAAACTGTTTCAACGGCACCGTGTGTTTCCCGGCACATACGCACTGTGTTGACGGGATGGAATTATTTATAAAATGTTATCTCCATACATCATTGCAAGTAT
>CM055279.1:71797717-71832143 GCA_029237695.1 Conchocele bisecta | reverse complement strand
TCTCCGATATCCAATATGTTGTGTTTCACTTCAATCACAGAAACTGACATTTATAAATCAACGGAACCATTCTATCTGGTTACATTCCCAAAAATTGCATTGCATTCTACACGAAGATAATTTGGCTTGGCATACTTTAGCATTTTCTCTATGCATGTACCAGTAATTTAAAATGTGAACTGTATGTATTTTTATTGTGAAGTGATAATATTATAACACATTTAGAGAAAGGTTCCCATTATAGACGCTTATGTAATTAATTTAAATAAAATAATTTAGTTACATGTTAATACAGCTGAAAAATACTAGCGTTGCCAACGCTCGTTATTTTTCAATATTATAAAGTTAACATTGTTTTAACTTATCCCCATGTTTACAGGCTACTTACATTTATATGTACAAGTGCGATATACATCTGCAATTAAATTAGTTGTTCCTATTCTGTTTCATCACTTTCTAGGCCACTGACTTTAAACTACAGTGAAACCTCTCTAAACCGGACAGCTTGGGAGGTCCAGGCGTGTCCAGTTTTAGAGAGGTTACACAGTAAATAGGGCATGTATTGGAGCGCTTCGCAATCATTAACATACATTAACCTCTGAGATAAATGAACAAGAAACCCATCAAGCACAATATTACAGAGATTTCCTTGGTGTCCGGTTTAGAGAGGTTTCACTGTAGTTATATTAACTAGTGTAGACATTAAGGACCCGCTTTATTCATGGGCTTCATTAAAGGTACATGCCCACTCAGTAGGCACAAAATGTTCTTTATATAAGACGTCCTCTGAGACATTTTCTCGCAAAATGAACATTCAATCAACATTACCCCACGAATTGATTGGCATTATCAGAAGTACATTTTCACACATATATGAGGGGCGTTAACCAGTTTCCTTAATATGTTAACGGATATTACTATTTACTATCCGTACTTATTTTTTGATGTGCAATTATCATACTTTATAATTTGTCGAAAATATTACTTTTTCAGGTGACACATTTAATTAGCATAAATACTTAAAAATATCATGCCCTGTTTACATATGAAAATAGCCTGATACCACCGCGAGTCATCATCAGTAAAATAAATGTTACCGCAGCATGAGACTTTCTGAAAACATATCCTTATTTGACCTTGTCATTGGATATAAAATAATCATGGCAGAGCTATTGAATAACTAGACATTATGTTTGTAAAACATGCATATGCCCCCATTGCATATTGGACTCAATTTCATGTCATTGGTGGTGCGAGTGCGTCACACAAATGAATGAACTGTCCAAATATTAAAGCAATCCTTCAAATAATATTGAAGATAGTACATGATGGAGAAACTCTTACAAACGTTTCGACGTAAATGTACACGGCCGGACGGACGTACGGACGGACGGACTGAAGGACTTACGGTACCTCAAGATCAACGAAATATGCACCCACTTGCTATCGCATAACAAAGCAGTAAATGTTTCATAATAGAGATGTATAAACACTAAGCCGGGGAAAACATAACAATAACAAAACAACTATAGCGAACTATGGTACGCGTACAACGGTGGCCAATAATGTACTCCGCATTCAGCGATCTACTGTCTCAACACAGGTACAGGTGAACTATTCCGATAAAGTTTACTTTTCTACCGAGTTGCGTATACCTCCATCGAACATCAACGACACTATGAACATATACAACTATACTAATTAATGCGTAATTAATACTAATTAATAATCAATGCGTTGCCATACAATTTGCCGAACAAACCGACCACAAACAATTATACTTACATGCACTTCCCGCTGCATACACATCGTTTGCACAGACGTTTGTGAACGGCGAAATCCCGTAAATATTATTAAATAGTGGATGATTATGGGCTACATGGGTTATATACAGGGGTATAGATCGTATTTTCATTAAAATCGACCCGAAAATGTCTGCAATATCCGTAACGGCATGGTTTGTTTACACAGAAAAGACCAGAATACCTTCAATCACTTTTTTTGTCACTGCATCTTTTAACAAAGTGTATGGATTCGTAAATATGATATATTCCGTCGTGTTATAGACTATTTGGCTTCCTTATGTTTTAAATTAAAATGTGAATAAAACAACGAAAATGTACCTACCTCGTGGCAAACGGCCGCCTTTTTACTCCATTTGTTCCATCACTAAACCTTTTCGCCAACCTAAGTCTGCCGCTCACCTTCAACACGCTAACCCCCATGGAAAGCGGACTAGTTTACGTTGCGTCATTACACTGACGTCACGCAACGTCATCAGACCAATGGAACGTCAGTGTTCACTTATTTGTAACCCGGATGTTTGTATCAGGTCAATGCCTGATACAACAATATGTTATCTGTCAGTACGTATTCGGTAAATACAGGGCATGTTACCTGATTAAGATATATCTATACAACTATGAAAGCAAATAAAATTTAAAGTTTAAGAGACGAAGGTGTATGATCACGTGGTGACAACAACAACAACAAGTACTCAAGCTTCCAGAAGCCCTCCGATTCAAAGTACGTATTCTTTTATAATTCGTTTTGTATCTAACGGATTTTGATGAAATACGGCGCATCAAACGCGTCTTATTATTATAAGCTGCATTTGGTGGTCTCGGTACTTTGGACCAAACTTCTGTCGTTTTTGCGATTAATCGATTTCCGTGTCTTTCTGACACGGAAATCGATTCTTCGCAAAATCGACATACGTATCCCGGTACCACCAAATGCAGAACATGAAGACGCGTTGGCTGCGCCATATTTCGTCAAAATCCGTTGCCTATTAATGAAAATATTAAATAATACATATTGGATTGGGCGCGCTTTCAACACTGTCTTTCAGCCATTGTTGTTGTTGTTGTAACCACGTGATCATGCACATTGGAGACGGTACACTTTTAAAACAATATCAATACCCAAGGTGTTCGCGGGCAGTAACTGTGCATAGATCCCGTGCCTTCCATATACTATGGACTTTACGGACGTTTTTCACAGTTACTGCCCGCAACTATACCGAAGGATGGTGAACATCGAAGGAATTGTGTGTTTAACGTGACCTGTCCATTTGATCTAACATTTACATAATTATTTTGAACTGTTTTAGATTTGTTCAGATTGAATAGTTGCATAGTTAGGTGTTTCAGCACAGGTATTGTAAATGTATATGAGACACGCCATTTGATTTTGTACATTCGAACATCTGCGTAATTTCATTAAATACGTTTACAACATTTACAATGTTTTTTTATAAATAAAGTAAAAAGTTGACAACATATCCAGAGTACATACATGTACTTCTAAATTACAGTGACAACGACGACATCGCCGTCACCATCACCATCACTGCTACCGTAAGCGTTAGCAGCGGAGTTATTATTTCCGCATTAGTGCTTCTTGCATACAGGAGATTTTTCAACAATGATAATTAGCCAGTAAGTAATGGTTATAGTACGAAGACACAGGTCTATAAATATATTAAATATGCCTAAAAGCATCAATAAATGAAGAAAAAAAGAATTGTTTACCCCCTCCATCTAATCATTATAGGAAGGTGTCTTACTTTTGAATAGGCCGAACCCGCACGGGCTCGAGACAACGGACTTTCACGAAACGTCAACCGAGTTATATCATTGTCGCCTATTGCAGAAGTTGGGACAATGTTAGTATTCCGCAACGATATATTCCCCGATGCGCTATGTCAACGCGTTTTCGATCTATAGATTGTTTTGTTGTAAAAAAAGTATCATCATTGCTAGGTCGGGAAAGAACTGACACATTTCCGAGGCCGATACTGCTATATAAAGGAGTAAACATCGGGTTCAAAATACACTTTTACGTCGTCCCGGCCCGTAAAGAAACATTTTGCATCATAAAGAAACATTGTTTCCAATCGAACATTTGATCAAACCTACATTTATACCCGTCCTGTGCGTCACGACAGACAATTTAATCGCACAGACATTTCTATCATTTCTCGGGAAGCCATTTTGTATAAATATCGTGGGACAGGTTTATTCGCCGGAACTCGTGCACTTACTATGTGGTAAAAAAAACGGAACTTTTATAAACGGTTATAATTCATATTTTATAATACCTATGTTGATGGTAAAAGTATCAAGTTCAAGGTATGTCAAAATATATTTTTTTCTAATAAACATGTTTTGGCAGCATATGAGAATTGTCCGTGGGGTCAAATTTTATTTTTGACCGAATATGGTCATGTTATATATCAAATCGAAGGTATCAACGAGGCGATCACTCTGGTGCATTTTTTTTGTCGAAATCGGATGGCTATGTCATCCAAGATGGCCGCCGAAAGGTCAAAAGGTCGTTCTTTTATTAGAGATTTAAAAATTCTTCTTCACATGAACCGCATGGGCCATGGTGGCCGAACTTCAAAGTTATGGTCCAAGGATGAAGCTTTTTCAGACTTGTTAAAACGGAGGTTATCGCTAATCCAAGATGGCCACCGTCTAAAAATAGCATAAATTCTTAAAAAATCTTCTCATGAACCGCTAGCCGGATTTCGACGAAAAAATGCTCTTTCAAAGTTGTTAAAATGGTGACTCCGGGGTCAAAAATGGGCGTGGTCCGTGGGGTAAAATTGGGGTAAAATTTTATTTTTGACCGAATATGGTCATGTCTATATCAAATCGAAGGTATCAAAGAGGCGATCGCTCTGATACATTTTTTGTCGAAATTGGATGGTCATGTCATTCACGATGGCCGCCGAAAGGTCAAACGGTCGTTCTTTTATTAGAGATTTCAAAATTCTTCTTCACACGCACCGCGTGGCGCAAGGTGGCCAAACTTCACAGTTATGGTCCATTGGTGAAGCCTTTTCAGATTTGTTAAAACGGAGGTCGTCGCTAATCAAAAATCTTCGTTCTCATGAACCGCCAGCTACGCCCATTTTTTACCCCTTGTTCACCATTTTAACAACTTTGAAAGAGCATTGTACATCGATCATTCCTACCAAGTTTCGCCGAAATCCGGCTAGCAGTTCATGAGAAGAATTAAGAATTTATGCTATTTTTAGACGGTGGCCATCTCGCCTTCCGTTTTTGGAAATATATTTTGCTGTAATCCGAATTATAAAACGCAGGTAACGCAGGGCGACTTTCCCTGTGTTACAGACAGAAAATTCGGGTTAGTTTTGCTCATGCGTATTGATGAGATCATGAAGCAAAAATGCGCGATCTTCCATCTCTGGGGGAGAGGTTGCGAAAAAGCAAGATTGGATAGGATAGAATCTCGTATTGTCGTCTCGCAATCTCGTGATCATACTTCACATTTTCGCGATCAATATATGCTCGATATCGCGGGAACGCGAGATTGTAAAATGTTTGACCCCGGGTCACCATTTTAACAATTTTTACATCGATCATGAAAGAGCATTGTTTCGTCGAAATCCGGCTAGCGGTTCATGAGAAGAAGATTTTTTAAGAATTTATGCTATTTTTAGACGGCGGCCATCTTGGATTAGCGATAACCTCCGTTTTAACAAATCTGAAAAGGCTTCACCCATGGACCATAACTTTGAAGTTCGGCCACCATGTGCCACGCGGTTCATGTGAAGAAGAATTTTTAAATCTCTAATAAAAGAACGACCTTTTGACCTTTCGGCAGCCATCTTGGATGACATAGCCATCCGATTTGCACCAGAGTGATCGCCTCGTTGATACCTTCGATTTGATATATAACATGACCATATTCGGTCAAAAATAAAATTTGACCCCACGGACAATTCTCATATGCTGCCAAATCATGTTTAAAAAAGGTATATTTTGACAAAACTTGAAATCGGAGTAGAGAGACATACATTGAACTTGATACTTTTACCATCAATATAGGTATTATAAAATATGAATTATAACCGTTTATAAAAGTTCCGTTTTTATACCACATAGTAAGTGCACGAGTTCCGGCGAATAAACCTGTTCCACGATGTTTATACAAAATGACTTCCCGAGAAATGATAGAAATGTCTGTGCGATTAAATTGTCTGTCGTGACGCACAGGACGGGTATAAATGTAGGTTTGATAAAATGTTGGATTGGAAACAATGTTTCTTTACGGGCCGGGACGACGTAAAAGTATATTTTGAACCCGATGTTTCCTCCTTTATATAGCAGTATCGGCCTCGGAAATGTGTCCGTTCTTTCCCGACCTAGCAATGACGATAATGTGTTTACAACAAAACAATCGATAGCTCGAAAACGCGTTGGCATAGCACATCGGGGAATATATCGTTGCGGAATACTAACATTGTCCCAACTTCTGCAATTGGCGACAATGATATAACTATGTTGACGTTTCGTGAAAGTCCGTTGTCTCGAGCCCGTGCGGGTTCGGCCTATTAAAAAGTAAGACACCTTCCTATAATGATTAGATGGAGGGGGGTAAACAAAAAGTTTTGTTTTCTTCATTTATTGATGCTTTTAGGCATAGTTAATGTATTTATAGACCTCGGTCCGTTACTTCAACCTGTGTACGAAGACTGTCTATTATGTAAAATATTGGACAACCTGAGGCGCGTTAACGAAGTCGTCCATCTTTGTGTGCTCCAGCCATCAGCCAGTTTCACCTCTTCTGGCGTTTGTCAAAAAACGCAACATGCGAAGTAGAACATATGATATAATGTAGCTAAGCATGTGTTGAAAAGCCAGGACAATGAACATTGGTCGATTATATTTCACCAAACTGTAAAATATGTCAGTGTTCTGGACATGTTTGTGCCTGTGTTTTAACATCATAAATCACCATTGTAAACAGCCTCATACACAGAAAATGGCACAGTCTGACACTTTTACCTGGCCAACCACACAACACTTACCATTATTATTAGACAATATTACAATGGTGCAGTAAAGCTTCGTATGCGGAGATTACTAGAATATATGTCCCATGTGTTTTTACATATAGTACAGTGCACAGTATCAAAGTAAAGAGCACACGTCAGCCATAGCTTATGTACATTTTGTGAATATTTACAAAAGTACACCAAAATATGACTTGCATTACATATTGGTGTAATATAATGGATAGGCGCCCTTTGTCCTGGCTTTTCTATGTATGATTAGTTACATTGTATCATATGTTCTACTTTCCATTTTGCCTTCTTTGTCAAACTTTAGAAGAGGTGAAACTGGCTGATGGCTGGAACACACAATGATGGCCGAGTTGGCCACTCCATGTGTGCTGTATAGATATACAGTGGAACCTCTCGAAACAGGATACCACGAAAACACCTGTGATCTTACTTTTGATGAGTTTTTTGGTCATTTATCTCAATGTATAATGTCTGTTCGTGATCACATAGCACGCAGCTTGGATACATAATGCTCATATGCCTAATGTACAGTGAAACCTCTCTAAACCGGACACCCTGGGGACCTCCCAGGGTGTCCGGTTTAGAGAGGTTTAACTGTAGTATCGAGGCAATGTTCACCTAATATGGTATACATATATTCACATCTATGAATCAATTATCTTTGAATCAAAGGATGATTAAGTATAGAACGGGTTCTTAAGGTAAGATATCATTTGTATAGTGACATGTGTTATACACACAAGATTATAATCATGAGACACGCCATGTGATTTTGTACCTTCGGACATCTGCGTAATCTCATTAAAAACGTTTACACAATTTACAATATTTTTCATAAATAAAGTCAAACATTGATACTATTTTCAGAGTACATGCTGTACTCTGAAAATTTAGTCAACTCTTGACGCCATTTACGGAAAATGTTGTAAATTGTGTAACGGTATTTCATGAAATTACGCAGATGTCCGAAGGTACAAAATCGCATGTCGTGTCTCATACATGTACATGTATTAGTAGAGCAACAACCTATGCATATCTGACAAGGGGGTGGACTGTCATTTAGAACATAGGTTGTCATATATCAAAATGTTCGTTATAGTCTCTAGTTCATGAAACAATTCTGGGTTCCGTGGGAAAATGCCTTGAATTCAAGATGGCGTCCAAAACTGTTGTCATAATTTGTTGCAAATGTTCTGTAAAAGTGTTAAAAATAGTGGAATTATACGTTGTAATCCAACCAGGTGAATATGTCATTGCTATTACAGTGATAGCTGTGATTTAATAAATGAAAAATGTAAAAATAGTGAAAATTTGTAGTCTGAGAAATATACAAACATATATATTTGTTTACATTCAGTCACTTTTATATAAGTTCACGGTCTTAACATCGTATGTGGAGGTTTTAAAATGACAATACATATGTGATACATCTGTTCATCAAGTTTGAGCTTGGGTACATATGTACATTTTATATGTAAAGTTACCGTTACCCCACCCACTATTAAATGCATGTAAGTTATCATAAATGTTACATACTTGCAATGATGTATGGAGATAACATTTTATCCTGTCAACACAGTGCGTATGTGCCGGGAAACACGGTGCCGTGAAACAGTTTTGATATGCATATGTGCGGTTGTCACACTAGTCGATTCTCCGATTTTGAGGATGCTGCTGGGATTGTTTTTGTTTGCATTGCATTTTAAAGCTATTTGTCGGTGTTGACGGGATAAATAGAATAGTATGTTAGTGCTTTGAATGGGGAACACATATCTGGCGCGGCAGAGCCTCGCCCATCCAGTTTGCTAAGCCTTGTCAGCTATTTTTTCCCATTCACGGCACTAATCTACTATTCTCTATATCTTACAACACATGTTGCAGTATTTGTAATTATCTCTAGTTCATCTGCTTCGTGCAGTAGTATATGAGAGTCAAACTGATACCACCTCTCTCTGGAACCACCGGCTACGCGCGGTGACTCCCATCAGGAGGTGGTATCATGTTTGACTCTCATATACTACTTGGATTTTCCCCCACTGTTCGCACGGTATGGATGAGAAGAGTGGAAAATGTTTTTCATCAACGACGAGCCCATATACTTCCTCGACTGGATGAGACAGGCACCGTGTGCTTGACAGGCACCGCGTACCGATACGTTATCCACGGCGGTGTACTTGTTTTGTGTATTGGTTTAACCATATGCGACAAAGTATCTAGCCACGCTATATATATATATATATATAGCGATCACCCGCTGGTGTATCGCACAGCGTTAAACGATACGTTAATCACGGCGGTGTACTTGTTTCGTGTATTGATTTAACCACATGTGACAAAGTATCTAGCCACGCTATACATATAATAGCGATAAATCGCTGGTGTAGTGGTGAACAGGCACCACGTGCTGGACAGACACCGTGTGCTGGACAGGCACCACGTGCTGGACAGGCACCGTAACAACGGTGGTGTACTTGTTTTGTGTATTGGTTTAACCATATGCGACAAAGTATCTAGCCACGCTATATATGATAGTGATACGTCGCTGGTGTGTTACACACACAAACAACTTACACCCTATTAGAGATAAGAAATACATTGGTTATACTCAGTATATACAGCAATCTGTCATAAATATCGACAACTGACAATCCTATCAGAGATAAGAATATATTGGTTATACTCAGTATATACAACAATCTGTCATAAATATCAACAACTGACAATCCTATTAGAGATAAGAATCGATTGGTTATACGCAGTATAATGCCTACCATAAAGCAAATGAGAGAGCAAGCTAAGAGTTGGTGAATTTCCCTAAGAGGTTTGAGGCTCAAGAAAGCTGTAGCAGATACGATAAGTGACGCACAAGCCGTCGTCTACGAGGAGAGGCTGCGGCGTGCCGTTTCGACCGGACTACTGCCTGCCGACCCCGAAAAACGATCCGAGAAATTGGAGAACGAGACGACGGCCAGTCTGCGTGCCACCGCTTACACGCAGCGTGTAAAAGAAGATCCCAGCGCACGCAGAAAGGCACTATTCAAGGCACACTACTATAAGATTTATCATGGCCTGGTGGGGAGACCTCCTAAGAGTAGGAGAGACGTCGCCAGAGATTTGTTGGAGGAGGGTCCCAGTATTCTCGCGGAAGACGCCGAAGTTAGGGAAACTGTTGATAGGGGTAGGAGAAAGATAGGCTTGATCTTCGAGAGGGGGGTAGACGGGGAGATCGCTAATCGCATAATGAATAAAATTCACGACATGTTATCTGAGGTATTCGTGCTCGTATCGTATTCGGAACATCGAGACCGACGAAACGATGCTCTATCATAAAACCTGAAAGGGCAGTCCGTGGATAAACGAGATCGCCAAAGATGAGAGTTGGATAGCCGATAGAGAGAAAGGTCGAATGGACATCGACAAAGTCGATAGACCAAACACAAAATGGACCTTCGTTCGTTTGATATCGGTCGAGGTGAAGATGATCATCGACGCTCAACAACTCGTCATGGGAGCGGGAAAACTCCCCGATTGGTTAAGACAGAAAAAGGGAATGTATTCCGTCGACACGTACGACGACTACTTGTGTCTGTTTAGGTGCATAGTCATCCACCGTGGATGGAGACCCGACCGCTGTTGTGAGAAGGCACGAGCTCTAGCTCGCGAATACCTAGGGCATGATACCGGACCGGCTAGTAAGGGAATCCCCCTGGACGATCTTAAGAAGATCGAAGAGCACTTCAAGCTAGGCATTCGCGTTTACGAGCCCACCGCCGACGGAGTGTGGTACGTCATGAAGTCTCCGGCAAATTACGACGCGGTTGGGATGAATACCATGACGATAGGAATGTTTGGCGGTCACTCGTTCATCATAAAGAACCTCCGCAAGATGACGAACGAGTACGGGGGCTCCGGATGTCAACAACGGTTCACAAAGTCGTGTAACATGCACAGGCACGCGACCACCTGCATGGGTGAGAAGACCGTGGTGATATGTCCTGGTAAGAGGGTAGAGAGACCGCAGTCGGCATACGAGAAGGCGTTCTATCCCAAGGGGTCAGCGAGCGCGATGTTGATTCAATGGTTGAGCAAAGAAGAGGAGAAGGTGGGAAAGCACATACATCACGCGAGATGCGGTCACGGCGGCGAGAGGTGGATGGCCGGCGATCCGGTCGACGGCTACTGTCACGAGACCAAGACCGTGTTTCAGTTTCAGAGATGTTACTGGCACGGGTGTCCGAGGCATTGCAGGAGAGGTAACGCGGTAGCGCTGTATAGGAGGACGAACATCCAAGACGCCAAGATAAGGAAGGCGGGTTACGAGCAGGTGATGATGATGTGCGCGTGGTTGAATGAGGGGAATCCCCACTATCCACCATCGCCGCGCGAGGAGGAGATGACTCTGTACCCTCACCAGATAGTCTACGACTTCGAGGCGTATCTCGAAAAGTCGAAAACCACGCGACCCACCAAAGACCTGACCTTCGATGTCGAGCACGTTCCTATATCGGTGTCGTTGGGGGATACGATGCAAGAGGGGATCACTCACATCTGCGAACGAGACCCCGACACTCTGGTCGAGAAGTTCGTGACCGAGCTGCAGAGGAGAGATAATGACATCAGGGAGAGGATTAGGAAGTAGTATCTGCCGACCGACATAGAGATGCTGTCGAAACCTCAGCGAGAGAAGATCGTCTCGTGGATCGACCAAGACCCGGTGGTGGGGTTCAACTGCAGCAGGTACGACCTGAATCTCATCAATCAGTACATTGTCGAGAAGTTGTCGGCCACCGTGAATAAGGTGATGGTCGGAAAGAGAGCCAGCACGACGATGTTTCTGTTTACCCCGGAGTTTAGATTTCTCGACATCGTCCAGTATCTGGGACCCGGTACCACATATGACAAGTGTGCTAAGGCGTACGACTGTAAAACGGTAAAGTCCCACTTCCCGTACGAGTGGTTCGATAGCGCAGACAAACTCGACCATCCGGGGCTGCCCGACTATCCCGAGTGGTACTCGAAGTTGAAGGGTAAGTTCCTACTGCCGTTGTCCGAGTGGAAAGAGTGCAAGAAGGTCTTCCGACAAAAGGGGATGAAGACGTTCCATGAATGGTTGCGACACTACAACGACTTGGACGTCGGACCGTTCCTGGAGGCACTGACCAAAATGGCGGAGTTCTACATGGGAAGAGGCGTGGACATACTCAATGACGCTGTGTCTCTGCCCGGTGTTTCCCTTCAGTACCTGCTTCGCGGGTCGATCGATGGGAAGGCGGACACGCCCGAGCTGTGGTCACCGAAGGGTGAGACTTACGCGATGATGAAGGAGGGGTTGGTCGGTGGTCCCTTCATAGTGTTCTCCAGATACGCCGAGACTGGCAGGTCGACGATTAGGGGCCAGGTAGGGAGTCGGGAGGAGAAGATGTGCAAGACGGTGCTGGGGTACGACGCCAATGCGCTGTACCTGTCTACCCTGTCGAAAGACATGCCGTGCGCGGAGGAGCAGATATGGACGTGTGACGACCCGTAAAAACAGTCGCATATAGACCGGAGGGTCAGGCGCGACGATTGGTTCGGATTTGCAGAGTTGGATATAGAGGTCCCGGAAACGTTGCGAGAAAAGTTCTCGGAAATGTCGCCATTATCTGTAAACAGAGTTTTCGAGGAAGCAGAAGTCCCGGAACACATATTAAACTATTTGAAGGACACGGACCGGAAACGAGGAGACGGTAAGAAGCTCGTTGGGGCACTGTCCGCCAAGAAGATGATCATATACTCCCCGCTGCTAAAGTGGTATCTGGAGCACGGTCTGTCGTCAAGGCGGTGCACAGGGTAATAGACTACACGCCCGACAAACCGTTCCAATGGTTCGTTAAAGAGGTCACCGCCGCCAGACGGACAGGGGACGTCGACAAGAACAAGGCGGTGTTGGCGGGGATATTCTAACTAGTTAGCAACGCGTGTTGTGGCAAGCTGATAGAGGCGCAAGAGAGACACATGAACACCACTTATGCGAAGGATGAGAAGACTGTGGACCGGGCACTGAGGTCGGCGTGGTTCGAAGACATGGAGGATATTGGGGAGGCTTACGAGATATCGAGCAGGAAAACTCGAGTGGTGATCAACTGACCGTTTCAGTGTGGCATAGCAGTCTACCAGTTGGCCAAGCTCCGGATGCTGGAGTTCTACTACGACTTCTTGGACAAGCACGTGGATCGCGGATATTTCGAACTTATACAGATGGACACTGACAGCATGTACTTCGCGGTGTCGGAGAAGACGCTGGCGGCGGTGGTGAGAAAGAAGATGATGAGAAAGATCAACAAGGAGAAGGCCGAGTGGTTGGCATGAGACGCGTGGAGCAACAGAACTCCGGGACTTTTCAAGCTGGAATTTGAGGGGGATAGAGACATCGCTCTGTGCAGCAAGTGTTATTACGTGAGCGGTGACGAACAAACTAAGCACTCCGCCAAGGGAATGTCGAAGAGATCTAACGATCTGACTTGGTGGAGGTACAACAGCGCTCTCGAAGGGAGAAAGGACATGGCGGAGAACAGGGGATTCCGAATGGTTAACGGTGTGATGAAGACGTACAATCAGGAGAAGTTTGCGCTGTCGGCGTAATACGACAAGAGGAGAGTGATGGAAGACGGGGTACACACCGAGCCTATAGATAGGTAAAAAAAAAGGAATATCAACAAAGGGAGACAACTGACGGAAAGACTCTGACGAGAGTCCGACCGACTATGTCGAAGAGTGGTCCGGGGGTAGCTGGGTGTCAGAAGGCACCGCAAGAAGTTATTCGCGTTTAAACCCGCGCGATGGACCACTGTCGAGGTAGTAGAGCACTGGCTCATCGGGTTTGGTAATAGATCGATCCAGATGATATAGAGTAGAAACTCCGAATACCGGACCCTCTAAATACCTGAATCCTCCCGAAACCGGACAATTTTCATAGTCCCGATTTAATTCCTTCTTTATTCAATGTACTAAAAACCTCTGAATTCCGGAAACCGGACGATTTTCCAAAAAAAAAGAAGACTTTTCAGCATAATTTTACCTCTGAATACCGGACGGATCAGAATTGCTAAAAAGCACCCGCGGCAGGGGATACATTTCACACAATGGTCGTGTTGGGTTTCCTGTCAGACAGGTGTGATAAGAGAGACGTTACGCATTTGACACGGTTCACGAGTCAAGTCACATGGTCGGGGCTGTTTATTTTTAAAAGGATGTTACGCCGTTTGTTGTCATTTAATGAACAACACTGTTTTGTACTGGTTTTTGTACTGGTTGCGTAGTGCGCACTCATTGCAATTACAACCTACAACTATTTCCGAGCATGTGATCGACGCGTGATTTTGGAAAACCGACCAATGAAAACAATTGTTTCTCCCGACTTTCGTCAAAACAAAGATGGATACTCGATATTTACATTTACAAATCGGGCCGTGTTT
Source organism: Conchocele bisecta (assembly GCA_029237695.1). Classification (NCBI taxonomy): domain Eukaryota; kingdom Metazoa; phylum Mollusca; class Bivalvia; order Lucinida; family Thyasiridae; genus Conchocele; species Conchocele bisecta. Next base: position 71,817,848 of record CM055279.1, on the reverse strand, counting down.
GGTCTTGAATTAAATAGCGAAAAACATGCCGCTATTTTCCATTGAAGACAAATCGATTGATGCGGCTGTAATTGACGACGGCAGGTATATGTAAGGTAATTATGAGGTCAAATAAATGAATATTGCCGATTAGTCTTCGCTAATTGGAGTACACGTTTAGTGACAAACCAATTTACACACCGTTTTATCGGCACATAGGCCACGCAGACTGATCAAGTGACCAGCGTAGTGAAAAACCTCTAAAAACCGGAAACCTCTCTAAACCGAACTTTTTGTCCGGTCCGGAGGCTGTCCGGTATTCGGAGATTTTACTGTACATTGAGAGACCACACGGGATCAGTCGCGCGGCGGCGGACACCCTCGAGCTCTCCCGTTTGATAGAGGTACCGGACGCCAACATCAGATGGCAGTCGTTTCTCCGCTAAACCAACGGGTCGCCCGCGCGAGACGGCGGAGGGCTTGTGCGCCACCTCTTTAGACTTGATGGCATGTACGGGCTTCTTACCGATCAATCTGGTCGCCTCACCGTTCAGTGCGGAGACCACGGCGGGCAGCCTGGTCACCCACTCGGTCGATCGCGTATGAGGTCTACAAGCTCTCTGGCATATTGTTATCCGAACAGCCTCTCGGCCAGGGTTCGATTGAAGCGCTCCACGATCCCCTGGTCCCAGTGGATGTTGACGCGGCCGCTTCCGACAGAAACGTCGTGTTTAGCCAACACCTGAGAGACCGCGCACATGAACTCCCGGCCGGGATCGACCTGGAGAAGAGTCGGCCATTTGAGAGGACTCTTCTTATATATTCGGGAAAGAGCCTATGCCACCTCCTTAGACTCCTTCGTGGTCAGTGGCTCAGCCCCCTTATAGCGACTCGCTACGTCAACGACTGTCAGGGCGTACTTGTACGTCTTGCGACCGACGCGATCGTGAGGGAGAAACAGGAGGTCTGCTTGGTGGACTTCGTTCCGCGTCCGAGCTTTTCAGTTTCGAGAAGAAAAAGTTTCTACCGCTGAAAGCCAATGCGTTCACCACCGCACCACCTAAGAGCATTCAAATCAAAGCCATTTATTTCCATATATTAGCAGGTAGAATTCCAGCTTTAATTAGATAATCTCGGGTCCCAACTGCGGCCGCTACATCCAAGGTCACGAGACCTACGTCTCGCGCGGTCATGTCCAATTTGGGAGAGGGCCCTCCGAAGGCCATCTTTGATAGTCTAGCAAACCCGATACTGAGACCCGATATCACCACGGCGTGAAAAACCGCATTCACTATCAGTTTACCATCGTATTCAGCCATTACATATAGTGATAACTATAATTATTGCATTTACAAGGGATCGCGAGCAGTGTTTAAATGGGGTGCAATCGGTTTCGGAACTTTCTTCGGAATCGCGGCTGGTTGTCGCGAAAGGTAGTTCCGCACACACAGGGTGCCCGCAACTGCTAGACCACCGCCAACAACCCACGGGATGATCCAGGTCGGAGCCACAATCCCCGATTGCTCTTCCAACGGCGTTGGGAGAACTGTAGGAGATTGAACCGCAGCTGCCTTCGGATGTTTTGCTGTTTCAACACCCAACTGCAAAGGTGCGGTTGGAGCTGGAACAAATAACGACTGTTTGGCCTCTCGAAGCTCGGCGAGTAGTTTATCTTGTTTACCTTTTCGGGTGGCAGCCGCTGCCCGCCCGGCTGCCTGTATTTTTGGGCTTTTGTGTCGTGCAATCGGAGATAGTTCCCCCAACGCCGTTTGAAGAGCAATCGGGGATAGTTCCACCAACGCCGTTGGAATTGCAAGCTGCTCCGTCACTCTAGCGGGTGCGTCTTGTGTCATCATCATTTTCTGAGCTTATAGTTCGTGGGCATATATGTCCAAATTGACAGTGTTTAGCCGTGGTCAACACGGTTGTCAGCGGAGTTAAGAACATTCAAAACTTGTGATAAATTGAGCAGCAGGCTGTTCTAAGAGTGTGTCCTACAAAATGGTCAGTCTCTAGATCACCAATCAACCCCGCGGTGTTTGGTATAGGGAGAATTATACTAACAGCGGTAGCGTACAGATGAATAGCCGCCGATCCAAGAGTTTTCGTCATCTCCGCACCTAACCTAGATTCGTATCGCGCATACATTTTACAATGCTGAACAAATGTTGAACAAATGCTGAACAATAGTTAACAAATGCTGAACAATGTTAAAATCGCCACCTTGGCCGACCAGTCGTCAATCACGTATCGGGTGTGCTCTCCCTGAAAGGCCTGGTAGAAGCCACACAGCCAATCGTGAAGCCTGTCGCCGGGGTCAACGACGTATACCTCAGGGTTGGTCCATATCCACGGGCGCCGCTGATAAGTCTCCTTGTGCCGCACAGTGGGACACAGGATCACAATGTGACGAAAGGCATCGCGGTAGGACCCCTCGAGCTAGTCCAGGATGAAAACCGTTTTTCTGCCCACATATTATGGCAGAGTGGGCATCCTTCGGTAGAGTTTTAATATAAAGCTGAGACGTATCGGCCATCTTCGATGTTGAGTGGCGCATCTGTGATTATATATAGATACACGTTCAATGCGCCAGCTCCGTCCGCCTCATTGGCTATCTGGATGGTCACACCCTCGCTAGCGTTCTCAACTTGGCGTACACTACCGTGCATTTGGTCGTCGTCGCTGGCTCGCATGTCAATCCATAGCGCGTATTTGGAAGCCAGGAACTCCGTGATGGAGACATCCGAGAGCTGCAGGACTTTGGCAACCGCGGCAACCTCCGGGGAGCGCTTAGAGCCGGCAGCAAATTGCTTTCTGGCTTCGTCCCACTGCTGGTGCGCGCGAAGGCCCTGAATGTAGAGCTTATTGGGAACTCCCTCGATCGTCACCTCGACCTTTGTGATTTTCGGGTTATAGAATTTGTCGCTTTTTCTAGCCCCCAGCTCGAATCGAGCCTCCTCGAACAGCACCAGTATGCCTTTCATCGACCGTGCAGGGACGTTGACGTTAATATTCCACAATGTGTCGCTTTTGTCTTTCTTCATCTTACGATGGCGAAGATCTCGGTCGTAAAGTATGGCAACGCGCCCGGCGTACAGGGTTCTGATCAATCGAGCGAGTTCGGGCATCGTGACAATGTCGTACTCCAGCGAAACATTGTCGATCGAATACGTCGATACCATGTCAGTGGCTATGAGAACTCGGCCGTAGTCGTTGAACGTTAGTTCGTATTCGATGCGGTCCGCCAAAGCACTCTGATAGTAGTGGCTCTCCAGCAACTGAAAGTCGAGCGGGATGTAGAAGCGGTTGCCGTAAGCGGCCGCGATCGCGTTGTCGCTCGCGACGTTATCTGCCTTGTCACCAGCCCCGATTCTAAGTCTGGTTATGTTGCTATTTCGGCTGGTGTCAATACCATGATAGACCACATTTTTGCGCTCTTGCGCCGTCTTCCTGGTAGCAATGGTAGACGTCGCTGTCGTCGATCGAAATCACCTCATTACCAGAAATCTTTATCATGGTCTTCTTGACGATGGCACGACCCAGGTTCTGAACGACGGTTCGGTCCGCGTCTGTCGACATCAGCGAAATAGTGAAAGCGAGGCGAACAGTCCCCGGCACAATGACGTCGCTAGCTCCGAGGTTGGGAAAGTGGGCCAAGAGCCGCTGGTTCTGGTCGATCGTCGATGGGTTGTTCGTAATAACGACGCTCTGTGTCACGCCTTTCGCCCCGAGGGGCTCCCGCAGTCTGCGGTATGGATTGAGTTTGCGACCGTATTGACTCTAAGACATATTTTCAGTGAAAGTAAATAACTCGTATGGTTTTTTGTTCAATACATCGAAACGATGGCAGGTTACGACATTGGTATGGGCGAATTCGATCGCACTACGGGCGACCGAGACGATTACCTCAATGATGATGACCTCGATGATTTACTCGATGATTATAACGATGACGAAACTCCCTTCATAGAGACACCAGGAACTTCAGCCGGCGAGGAAATAGGTGGCGCTACCGTTGGTCTAAGTCGGGAATTACTCGAGTCAGCTGTAGATACGTATTACAATAATTTGGCAGAAAAAGGCATGGTCCCGTCTGTCGGCCGCGACTACTCTAAGTTCAAATTGGATTTCTCCGGCAGGTTGCGACTAAAAGCAGCATCACATCTCCCAATAGTCAACACGAGGACCGGAAAACCCCTAGCGCTGAGCACCATTGCCGGAAACCCGGGCGGTAGACAAATCGTAAGGGGCGAACTAGGCTTCACTGATTGGAATAGGGGTAAAACAATTATGCCGGCCCGCGAAGTAGAGGTCCTACAGTCTACCGACGAAACGATGGCGAAGACGACCGTCGCGATAGAAACTGTCGAGCTCAGCGATGTCCCTCGTGTAGCCACCGACGCTTTTCGCACAATGGAGATCAACGAAAGCGAAATACCCAGCACGATAGATGATCCACCGTTACCTCTTCGCGAACTCCGGGGACTCGATAAGGCTCTGCAAACAGTCCGGGGCGAACTGGTCCTTAACCTCTCCAAACTCTCGGCGCTGGATGAACATATCGCGCTAGAAGAAAGGAAACTGGAGGAAGTCCGTGACGATAGAGAATCTACCGAGCGGATCACCGAACGACTGCGGTCGTTGCGGGATGAAATAGAAGCTCGCGTGGAGGCTGCCTCGGCTAACCGTGAGGCCCTCAGCACCCAAATAAGTCGGATCCGCGAAACAATCTCGAGGGTCCTGCACGAGGACACGACACTCGGTGAGCATCTTCGCACTCTGTTCAGAGAGCAGGGCATCACGATAGCAAGCATCTTCACAGCTCTCGGCATGACTATATCGACCTTAGTTCTAGCTTTCACTGGTGGTGGCGGTGCGGCGGCTGCACCCGCGCCAGCACCCACGCCATCCGGCGGAGCCAAGGAAGTGGGTAAAAAAGCAACTAAAAGCCCTCGCCAGTCTCCTGGCTAAATTAGCCGGAAAGGCAGCTACCGCGCTGCCTGGGTTGATCGGGGGCCTCGTCTCCTTCTTGCTATCTATATTATCAAAAACTGCCGGATGGTTCGCCGAGAATGCGTGGGCTTTAATCGTGGCGATCGCCGGTCTCCTACTATTAGCCTCCCGAGAGCTGTTCCTAAAACCAAAGCGCGAATAGTCCGTGGGCACTAGTTCCGAAGGAACTTGCTGGTGTATCAAGTCCTATTGTGTCAACATGCTCGGGAGCGGAGGTGGAACTTGCAGTGACACCAGTTCCGAAGGAACTTGATGGGGTGCTTTGTTGTACTGGGGTGGGTGCTTACGGTTTTATGAAATCGGTTCCATTCGCGGTGCGCTTGATGATCACGTTCCTATTATGGCCGATCTGTTGTTTGACGGTGGCGATTACGATCTGATTATCGTAACCGTTAACCGGGTCGTCTCGTATTATCATATTGCTCGGCGCCATATACAGACCTATTCCAAATACATAGTCTACTGTGGTGCCGGCATACTGCAAAAAGTATTGATACCGCTGGATTGCAGACGGGAGGTCCACCGGAGATCAGATGGAGTCCTCGACATTTGCTAAGAACTGTTTCTGGCTATCGAACGCCGTCCCGGTTCCTATTATAGCACTGTGCGCTTGCCCTTGAGCGCTGAGGATGGCCCAGACGTATGTGCGAATGGAGTCGTTCAGGCGAGTAACCCCGGCATGAGTAAATCCAGTGTGTTTATCTAACAGAAATGATCCCCACGCGGTATTTACACACGCACGTTGTTGAATGAAATCAACGTGGGCCGATTTGAAAGACCATGGTACTGGTGGCAAGAAGTCGGTATTCTTTAGTTTTATTGGTGGTGGTTGAACCTTTGGGTGCTTTACAAACCCCATACCCGTCATGTAAACGTCACCTAAACCGAAAGTGTACCAGAACTCTTTCTGGTGCCAATCCGCGTCTTTTGGGACCCCAAATTCGTTGCACAGTCTTTCGAACGCCCTACGGTCGTATGCGTTGGAAATGGGATTCCAGCCGTCGTCCTGCGGCAGAGAGATTTTCTGTTCTTTGTGAATCCTCCTAATAGTGTAGTACGCGTGAAAGTTGTAAACGGCCCTCAAGAAGGGATCCTCCGAGGCCAGATGGTCCTGAGAGGAAACCCCGCATCCAGCTGTTCCGCCGCTAACTTGGATAGTGGGGTGCACAAACCGTGAAGCGCCCGCTTTAGCGGCGTAGACCCCGCCGAGAATTAAAGCCAAAAGCTTTGGTATCCATTGTAAAAGATGTTATCATGTTTGCTACTATCACTAATGTTCAAACAGAGAGTTGTGAACTTCAGAATTCGATCGACAACTGCCGCGGGAAAAAAAAGGCCGGCCTAGAACCATTGTGTGATTACATATACTGAGCATAACATAGGGAGGGCTTATCTCTAACATGGTGACATGGCTCGAGTTTTGTACCTATTGTTATTGCTGTTGTGTTTGCAACGTGGGAGGCGAGATGGTCCCAAACTAGTCGGTGCAAATCTGTGTTCCACCTCGGCATCTTTCGGCAACCATGTTTTTCCTCGTTTTCTTCTATACTTGTGTCTGTATAGGTGTACACCACTATAGAGCTCTACCCAGGAAGTTTCCCAAACTTTCGTATGCCCGTTGCCGAAAATGTAGTTGCTGAAGCTTTCTTGAGCTCCTATAATCCAGTCAAGGAAGTATATGGGCTCCTCGTTGATAAAAAACATGTTCGACTCTTCTCATCCATACCGTGCGAACAGTGGGTATATGAGAGTAAAACATGATACCACCTCCAGATGGGAGTCACCGCGCGTAGCCGATGACTTCCAGAGGGAGGTGGTATCATTTTGACTCTCATATACTACTCGTGCCAGTATGGGGAGAAGAGGACCTGTAATTCAATTTAGTATTAAGCACTGTGTATTAAACTATTTTCTTACATTTCAACCGGTAGTTTACAGAAATCTAACGGTGAATTACACCACTGGGCAGCAGTAGTTTACACCACTCTCGTGCTTACCATATATGGGTAAATGACGTCAGTAACGTCACAATGACGTGTTTCCTTCGAATCACGTTCTCAGACGCACCCTCTGAATCGCGAGCGTTCGTCGTGACTACTGCCCTCCTCCAGAAATTAATTCAGTATATAAATAAACGGTATATAAGTTTACGCCATTTGCTTTTCTTATTCCAAATGTGTACCGTATATTTCAGTAAGGAATGGGGTATGTGCTTATGCATATCATATCCATTTACTTTTAAAATTATCTTGGTATATGGAACAAAATAGTATCAATTCTGAGGGTGGTTATGTAAAAACTCCAACCCTAGCCCACCCACTGTTATTTTCATGAAACGCTCTTAGTAATCAATCAACTCAAAATATGATACAGAGATTACCGAGTTTTAAAGATACAAGTACAATGATGATTGGAACTTCCAAACATTCAACATATGGTACTGATTTTAATTTGTTATCGACCATCTTGGGCGCCATCTTGACTTTAATTCCTATGCTTACAAACTGTAATGTATGAGATAGTTTTATAAACTACATACCATGCAGAACAATTTGGCATAATATCATGGTCATTGACAGAATTACTGCATTACCATTTAAATTGCACCACAAATATCTTGCACCACCAGTGCATGTATATATTAGTGGGTGGGGTATTGGAGGTTAGTAAGTGCAACATTTATATATATTTATGTTCCTTTTTATTACAAATACACGTTCTACGTATTACAAATTAGTGCGTGTGTGTGTGTTTCACTAACAATTTATAAATGTATTGCATGTTGTAAACGTGACTGCGACTTAAAACAACTTTATTATTTCTTGACCCATATTATAATTGAAAAACAAATAGCATTTTATTCTCTTTTCGCTACATGAAAATGACATAATCACTTATATAAGTATTCACATGAAGTGGTTCTTATGTATGTATCTATCATTTGTTTTCACGTACTATATACATTTGACTATGACAACAACTGGAATATCCTTAGTTTCGCTACAATCTTGGACGCCATCTTGAATTTGAAGCCTTTGCCCATGGAACACAGAACGGCATCAAGTGGTTTCATAAACTAGAGACATGCATGAACATTTTGGTATATCACGACCTATGTTCTAAATGACATTCCACCTACTCCTTAAATACATTTGGGCTCATTGTTGCTCTGCTATATGTATATTACGTTGTCCCAGTAAGACATGTCACCAATATGTATAAAAAGCAGTATCACGTGTAACAAGTATGTAAGCACAGCAGTATGGCAGATCACAAGTATATGCAAACACAAATATTGGATGTCTCTAGTATTTATAGACACACACGAGTATGGCCAGTTACCAATATGTAAACATACACACGAGGATGGCATGTCACGAGTATGTATACACACCAGTATGGAATGTCACCAGTATGTAGACACAATAGTATGACCCCTCACCGGTATGTACACACAGCAGTATGGCCAGTTACCAACAGGTATTCAAACCAGTGTGGCCAGTCACCAGTATGTATACACAGCAGTATGACATATAACTATTGTACGGGTGTGTACATATACTGGTGACAAGTCATACTTCTGTGTGTATATTGGTATCATGTCTACTTCTGTGTATACATATTGGCGACAGGCCATACCGGTGTATATACATACTGGTGAAGGGTCATACTGGTGGGTATCCATACTGTGCTGCGTGCATACGTGACATGCCATATGTATGTGTATACATTCTGGTGATATGCCACAAAGCTATAGCGTGCGCGCGCACCCTATCGCGTGCACGTGTGCACGCAAAGCCTATCGCGTGCGCACGCAAAGCATATCGAGTGCGCACGCAGAGCCTCTCGCGTGCGCGTGCAACGCCTATCGCGTGCATGCGATAGTTCATGTCCCTTCCGTGCCACTGTAGTATATTGATATATTGCGTTTTGTTTCAGGAGTAAGCGGCCACCCATGTACACCCCTGATTGCCCATGACGACTTAACAACAGATTGGACGTTAGAGTTTTTACTGTTGCTTTTATATCTTGCATTATTTCTCAATAAAAACATGGTTTGACAGCACTTCAGAATCATTTCTATTGGAAATGATTCTGAAGTGCTGTCAAAGCATGTTGTAAATTATTCTAAAGTGATGTCAAAGCATGTTTTTTATGATAAAAATGGAAAATAGAAAATAAACAGCAGGCGACAAAGATAGCTGTGTAAGGGTTAATGTTCCAAATTCTTGTTCCTAATGAGCGATGGAGCGACATGTGGCTACGACCGCAGAAATGGGGCTTATGTAAATGCGACCAGTGTAGACCAACGCAAGCCTACATGCATCCGCGCTGTCTGATCCGTGTCTGTATTGTTTCATAGTCAGTCCGTGTAGCACGGCACATGTAATAGGTTTAAAAACAGTAGAGAGCATTATCAGGTTGCAGAAATCCGCTGCGCAAGCGCAGGCATTCGGCGTATTTCAGCTTTCATCGGCATAACTACAACGGTATTCATATGTAGCTATACCGATGAAAGTCGAAACACGCCGAATGCCTGTGCACAGGCATTCGGCGTGTTTCAGCTTTCATCGGCATAACTACATATGAATAACGTTATCCATGTGTAGTTATACCGATGAATGCCTGTGTTCGCAAGCTGATTGAGAGCTAGACGGACCAGATATGCCATGAGCCCCATTTCCACAGCCACACGCGCACATATCACACAAACGAAACACCATATGTCCATGTTTTGTATAACGTGTGAAGTTGCAAATTAACGAGATTGTATAATCAGTTTTCACTTTTTTATTGAAACACCCGAAACCGACTGGGAATTGCTGTCATTTAATTTCTGAAACCAATACGTCAAAATAGTACAGGTTCAACGGGCTGTTACACCGAACCTTAATACATGCCCACTCAGTAGGCACACACTTTTCTTTATAGGAATTAAATAAGTGTATAATTGTCTCACTATTTCACCAGTTCTAAAAAATACGAGTGTCCGCTGTACAGATATCATCATTTAGTAATATTTGTTTTACTGATAGTGACTCGCGATGGTATCAGGCTATTTCCATATGCAAATGAGGAATTATTTCTTTTAATTATTTATACTAATTCAATGCGTCACATGAAAACAAAAATAAATTCGACAGTTAATAAAGTATGATCTTTGCACACCAAAAAGTAAAAGGTGTTGTGTCACTGCTGATCGCAAGCGTCTTAAAGATACATGCCCACTCAGTAGGCACAACATGTTTTTTTATATCAGAGACATCATCTGAGACATTTTCTGGCAAAATAAACATTCATTCACCATTTACCCCACGGCATTATTATACATTGTATATCGGACGTACATTTCCACACTGATATCAGGGGGTGTGATAACCGTGTTTCATTAAAATGATAACGGACGTTACTATTTATTCTCTGTATTTATATTTTGATGTGCAATGATCATACATTATAATCTGTCGAAAATATAATTGTTTCAGTTGACGCATTTAATTAGTACAAATAATTAAAAAATATCATGCACAATTTGCATATGAAAATAGCCTGATACCACCACAAGTCACTGTCAGTAAAATAAGTATTACTAAATGATTATAGCTGTATAGCGGGCACTCGTAATTTTTAGAACTGGTGGAATAGTGACACAATTTTACACTTATTTAATTCCTATAAAGAACATGTGCCTATTGAGTGGGCATGTACATTTAACGTCCCATCAACAGCTAATGTCATATAGGGACGGTACCACAGTTTAAAGTCTCATCCGATAGCCCAGTGGGATGGAAATACCATGAATGTATTGTTCATGCCCTAGGGTAGGTTTTGAACTCACAACCTGCAGTATTGAAGTCCTGTTTCCTACCTCTGAGAAAGAGCCCATCCCACACCTGCATGAACACCAACTCCTTTTGTTGACGGAATTGGTCAGTGAATGAATGGCGAACAGCATAACCACAGATAAGACTGCGCGGATGCGCGGACTGGTATGTCGCTACGCTGGTCGCAATCATAAGGTCACTTTTCACAGACGGTGGCGCAGCTATATCTCCCCAAATACAAACATTCAACACCAACTCATTTTGGGGACACCATCAGTGAATGAATGGCGAACAGCGTAGCAATAGATCAGATTGCACGCGGACTGATCTTTTGCTACGTTGGTCGCAAACGTATTATCCATTTTCTCAGCTGATGAAAAAGGTCATGTCATCACAATTACACAGTTCTTGCGCATCATTCCTTGTGGTTTGCAGCTAGACGTTGAAGGCAAAGTATTTTCTATTTAATTGAATAACCAAAGTGTGCTTCAGTGCAGAAGCCACACGACAATGGGAAAACGATACTAGTAAACGTGACGGCAATAGTTCCGACTTGGAACGATCAACGCGGGGTATAATTCTTAGCAATCTGACTTAGATAAGTGTGTAATCGGCGGTCGGATTAGTATTCGTTCCCGCTGTTAGGAGCAGAGTTTGCAGATTAGTCCAGCCGCCGGGAGCTTAACCTTGTTATACTGCTCTCACACTCCATATCAAAGGAAAGATGTATACTAATATTAGATATATTGACACAATAAACGATTTTAATACATCCGATATGTTAGTAGACAAATTGGTGCAGAGTGGCGTCCACGATGAACGCCACATGTAAATAGTAGCATATAATGTAAACGAGTAACAATTAAGTATACAACTGTACATTGGCGCCAGATGGTAGTAAATCGGTATAGATGTATTGAATTTATGTATACAATGAACGTTTTAAGTAACTTATGAATATAATTAGATGAGCTGAAGTAAAAGATGGCCACCACATGTTAACAAAAAGTCATGTTGTCGTATACTACAATTACGCTTTTCTTGAGCAAATCTATTAGTTATCATACTGATGAAACTGTGAGCCAATATCATTTTGTAATTTCATACCTTGTACACTTCAAATCAAACATGTTTTATTTGATAAAAAGATACCATCGGATTAATGGTGTAATATATTGACAAATAAATGTTCAAAAGGATTGTTTCCACAATGCTGGTGTTCCACTTTTCTGGCGAACACCACATGTATCCACTCAATTAGTGCAATGAATTCGCTTAACCAAGAGTGCTTTTCATTTATATCAGATGTATGTACAACTGCGTATGAAGCGTCCTGTGCTAAACTATGTATAGTTTTGAGTTGTCTAATGTGTCACACATGGATTATCATGTCACTATTGTAACAGTTCTACAAATGTATGTCAATAACGGTCGCATAATAATGAAATGATTATTAAAATACAGAACAATTTAGAAAGGGAGACCCATAAAGCCATGTGAAGAAGAAACAAACGCAATAAATACTTCATAATAAACAAATGACAGTCTTCAACGCGTCACAATCATTCACTCCACGATCAGTAGGGTATGGTCCAAAAAGGAATGCAACAGTACATGAACTACATAACAAATGCAGCGCAAGCCCCACAACAACTATTCCCCAATGAACTACTGAGAAAGTAACAGTCCCAAAATGAAAATCAAATCACAATGAAGTACATTACACGGAGAGATGCCACCTCGGACAGAACAGCGCACAAAACAGTCCATTTGGGTGATTGAAGCTAATTAGTAGCCCTCCCGCTTACCCCGCAATCATGCTTCAGAATGACAGCAACATACATGGCAATCAAAAACGATCAATATAACGTACGATCACATTGAAAAACACAAAATGTATGAAATGAAAGTTATTATGGTAGATATAACTATAAGAAAAGAAGAAGATTATGACACAAAAGCTCTAGCCGTAAAAGAAAGGATAATAGTTACATTGTTTAGCATTGGCATATTATTTATTAAATTTCGTGGTTACTGCAATCCGTGTTTCCATTGTATGGTACCTTGAAAGCCAGCATGTTGTATACATGTATATTGTTGTGTATTGCTGTCTGCAAGGACTATAACATTTATTGTTACCGTGAGTATCTACGGTCTGTTCCACGTTTTGCTGCCAACGAACATTCGGCTATTAAACACATTCAATCTCCAAAATATTTAAAAGTAAGTACTTTTTCATCAATAACAAAAAAGTCACCCTCCCCAAAAAAATGTTTTGATGAAATTCCATCAAATATTTATTTTATTGCGAAAAAACGATTTTCCTAAGGGAATTTAACATGGGGAGTCAATTTCCAAATCTTTTCGTTTTTTGATCCTGAAGGATCAAAAAACGAAAACAATGGAAATTGACTCCGAAACCTGGCGAGATAGCTTAAAAATGATGTAACTAAGAAAACAAAAGTTAGATTTTGAAAATCGATCCACAAATATAAAAAATATTTAAAAAAATATATATTTAAAATTGCCATATGAAAATCGTTTTTTCGCAATAAAATCAATAAAAAAATTTTTGGGAGGGTGAATTTTTTGTTATTAATAAAAAAGTACTTACTGTTAAATATTTTTTTGATTTAATGTCTTTAATACCCAAAGGTTCGTCGGTAGCAAAATGTTGAACAGACAGTAGTAGTGTCACAACTGGGGTGTCTGTCATATAATATGACAGTCCATTCCCATTCGTATTAGTTGTATCCCCCCTATAGTATGTATTCTATATTATCTGATTGTTTTTCTCAGGATTATTGAATTTGTAATTGGATTAGATTTCTTTGTTCAGCATTTACGTATACTGACGACATCATCTCTCTTTTTTTCACATATCATATGTATACACTATATATTGAGTTTTATGCAGATTTATCAACTACACATGCATGTCAGCCACTGAATTCTGACTGGACGCATTCATTATAGGAATGAATGGCCTTTTTGTGGAATTTATCGGGGTATAAACTTGGAAAAGTCGCGGGAATACTGGACGAAGCGATAAAATATTACAATTTTCGAAAAAAAAAAAAAAAAAATGTTTTTTATTTTTTTTCGAAAATTGTAATTTTTTAAGGCCTCGTCCAGTATTCCCGCGACTTTTCCAAGTTTATATCCCCGATAAATTCCACAAAAAGACCATTCATTCCTTATAATTCCAGCATTTGAAATAAATTCATGAAGAAAATGTGTTTATTTTCCGTTTTCTTAAGAATTATTTTAACTGCGCCTGACGGTTACGGAAAGTAGTTCGGCATGGGAGTTTACTGGGATATAAATTCTGGACAGAGACTTGCTACGGACCAATCAAATGTTAGGGAATTGTGTAAATATTGTTGTGATGGAATTATTCGGCAATAATGCACTATTGTAATCGCGTATCATAGAAAGAGTACATATTCTAAGCATACACATATACTTATAATCGATAACTGAATATATATACATTACTTGTATTTTACGAACTAGTAAGTGATATTACAAGGTTTTACATCAATGATCATGTGCATACCGCCGTTGTGTGTGGGACAAATTAAAAAAATGCATTTGTCAAAATGTAATAATGTCAGTGGGAGTCCTTATTTGCTATGCATGTTATATAGGTTTAACGGAAGTAATGTTAGCAAGAAACTGGAATAACGCTGGAAATATATAAAAGTATCGTTCATATACAGATTAGCCATTTCGTGTGATTGTACAGTACACATGCTGAACATTGAAGCTTTTGGAGCAAATGGTATGACGAATCTTGTGTATTTATTCGAATTAGGAAGTCTTAAACGTTTATTGTAAAGTTCCATACTATAAAGTGTCATACTACATCTCCCTGCCAACACCCCACTACATAAGTAATAAGTACACAAATTGGCACCAATCTTGGATTTTGTCTCAGAGTATTTGCAGCGTGAATGTTGACGTGGAATGGAAAGACAAATGGATTAAATATCCAACGAGTATAACTAAATGTATTATTTTATTTTATTATATTATTACATGATTTGATTACTAGTAGAATGTACTATACTATTATCCGCGGCCATTTTATAATTATGTTATTGACGCAGCTGTCTAATGGTGTATATTAACTTAAGAAAAAGTGTACATCTTGACTTAATACTAAGATTTTGTATACTTACTTTCTTAGATGTGACATCCGAGTGTAATTATATAAGTTAATTACTACCATAATATTAATATAGCGGCGATATTGGACTAATGGTGTGGAAACAATGATATAATTGCGTACCTAATGTACTAAAATCATTGTGTACCTAAATACAATATTCGTATGCACATTTGGGCTGATATGGGCTCCGAGTGCAATTATACATGGTTTTTTTTATTTCAAGATACTGTTGCACATATAATGTAATATATTTATAAAACGGTGGCCATTTTGAACATCTGCCATTTATACTATTATCCAATTTAACAGCATAGTTATACAAACAAACATTTATTGTTTCAATAAACCCAGAATTCGAAAATTCCTTCTCTTTGATGTGACGAACTAGTGAACGTACGTAAAGTGGTCACATTTGGCGGGCATCATGGATTTTTCCCATATTGCAGTTGATGATTTGAATGTTAAGGTTACCTACTTTCATCACTATGTGAAATAAACCGATTTCACACTCATACATTGATTTCATAATGTGAATACAACAATAAATTTCAACATATATGTTTGGCAGCCATCTTGAAGTTTATATGCAAATTTCTCAAAACACTCAAGGATTATAGCTTGTCATCAGTTGGATTCCAAAACTAGAAGGTCTGGATATGCAAAATTAGTTATAAAAACATATGTTATCGAAAACAAGGTTAAGTCCAAAATCGGTTTTTGGCTGCCGGACTAGACAGAGCCTACATTCGTTTACTCAAAGTCCAGTAGCATGTTTCACCACAATTGCTAAGCATACTTAGTTTAAACAATATTTATTGGCAAATGTACAATATACATGTTACATAACGAAATACAAGGATTTGAAAACAAGCTAGAAGCTTATATGAATTCATCTCCCTACAAGATATAAGACAGTGTAACATACAAATCATATGTAGTGCGCATTGCAATATACAAATTTGACTGATTATATTGTTTATAAACGTAGTGTTAGAGAAGGAACAAAGATAATATAATGAAATAAAAAAGAGGGGAAAGGAGTGGTGATTTTGATGGTGAGAGCTGATCGGATAACCTCTGTTGACTGACTGTACCATGCGTCTTACTACTCGGGGCTGCCGGCGCGACTTATGATGAAGACGATGCGTAGTATTCCACCCCTCCCAGCAATAGATTTTGGTCTGACATATAATGATGAATATAGTTAATACGATTAGAACCGCATAGTTGCTGTAATATATTTGTGAACTTGTAGGAACACGTGTTTGTTTTTCTCTAATGAAAGGTGCTCATTTCCGTTTAAAAGATTATCGGCAATGACTGGACAATCCAGCCCAGCTAAATATTGTTGACGCTGTAGTTCGTAGTTTGTGCATGCTGTTAGGTAGTGGTCTACAGTCTCTTGTGATCCACAATAACATAAAGGGGAATCTACTATTGATTTTCGGTATAGGTCGTAGTTGAGCGAGCTACAAGCTAGTCGTAGGCGAGCGTGCAATATTTGGTCTCCTGTTGCCTATGTTAAAAAGTTGTGTTGATTTAGATGTATTTTTGTTCATTCGATACTTAAAGATGGATAGGCTAGGTGAGTTTCTAATTTATGCAGGTAATGTGTTCCATTCGCGTATAGCAGAAGGTAGAAATGAGTTATTGTACATTTGAGTGCGGCAAGGAATATGTGGAATATCATCCGCGTTGCGAAGGGCGTAGCGATTTTGTACTTGAGTCGGTATAAGAGTATGTAGATAATTAGGTGTAAGATTATTTTTCATTTTAAAGAGTTGTATTAGTTTATGTTTTCTTCTTCTGGTACTTAGCGTTTCCCATTTTAAGTCGCGATATAAATTTTCTATACTGCATAGTTTTGTGGCTCCTGTTACTATTCGCGCGGCTTCATTTTGAATTGCGTCCAAATCATTTTTCAGTTCACAAGTGCAATTGTCCCAAATGACATCGCCGTATTCTATGAGAGGTCGAATGGATGAGAAGTATAAACGTTCAAGACCCGATCTATTTAGGAGGAATTTCAATGAACGTAGGATGCCAATTCGTTGCCATGCTTTATTTATGCAGCGGGAAAATATGTGTTTTCCATTTACCATCTTCTGATAATGTTAAACCTAGGTGTGTATGTTCACTAATGGGGTTTAGTGTTACATTGTTCATGATAAGATCTGGGTGTTGCGGTTTGTTTTGTTTTCGAGAAAATATCATTGTTTCCGTTTTTAATGGATTAAACGTGACCAACCAGTCTCGCGACCACTGATCAATTGTTTTGAGGTCATCGTTAAGAGAAATGGCGGAGGTGTTCGGGTCGTCGACTATTATGTATAAGCTCGTGTCATCGGCAAAAAGTCTAATATTCGATTTGATTTCCGTGACTATATCATTTATATAAAGTAAAAAGAGGAGTGGGCCTAGGATAGACCCTTGAGGAACGCCGGCATTAATAGTGGACCAGTGGGATGAAGAGTTTGCGTAAACTACTCTCTGTTGCCTGGAAGATAGATAAGATGTAAACCATCGGTGCAAATTGCCAGTAATGCCTGCTGAAGACAGCTTATAAAGAAGGCCTCGGTGTCAGACCCTATCAAAAGCTTTCGATATATCACAAAAAACTGCACGAACTTCTTTGCCGTCATCCAAAGCCTTACATATATCATTGTATACATATAGTAACTGGTTTACTGTTGAGTCTCCTTTGACGAACCCCGATTGGAATGGTGTGAGAATATTATTATTAACTATATAATTATATAGATACTTATGGATACAGCGTTCCATGAGCTTCCCGATACAGCTTAAGAGTGATATAGGCCGATAATTTTGTGGATTTGAAGGATCATTCTTTTTGAATATTGGGATGACGTTAGCTAGTTTTCCATGAACATGGAAATTGCGAGGAGTTGATTGATATATTGAATATTAAAGAAAGAGGTGATGAAAGCTCGTTTGCACCTTCTCTCAATAGGCGAGGACTTATAAGGTCTGGACCACATGCTTTGGACGGGTCGATACGGGATATAGCGTCACATATATCTCTTTGTGATATGTGAATAGAAGATATGTTGTGTTGGGGTAGCGTAAGAGGTGGTAAAACTTGGTTACTGTCATCAATAGAAGATTGTTTACAGAAGTAGGCGTTAAGCATCTCTGTTTTTTCGAGGTCAGAATTGGCTTCAGTTCCATTTTCTATAAGTATTGGTATTTGTGGGGATGAGCCGGCTTTGTCTGTTAGTTGCTTGGCTATTTTAAACCATGTTTTTGCTAGAATGTCACTCGTATTGATTGTTTCTATCAATTTATTTTTATGTTCTAATTTGCACTTTCGTAGGAGGCTTGTCACTTCGTTTCTTATTTTTCTGAAGTTGGCCCAGGCGCTTTCGGTTTTACACGATTTTGCCTTTTTGTGGAGTCTATGTCGTTTTTTTATTAGTCGGCGTAAGCTATTATTAAACCATGGGATATCATTAGGTCTAATAGTTACAAGTTTATTTGGTATAGATTTGGATGCAGCATCAGTAATTATATCGGTTAATGACTTTATCGTTGTTTCAATATCGTCAGGTTGAATTAAGTTAGCCCAGTTATGATTTTTTAGTATATCTCTATAAGCGTTAAAATCTCCTCGGTCATAAAGCCAAATTCGTCTCTTATAGATTGATATTTTGGGCTTATTAAATTTCATTACACAAACGATTGGGCAATGAAATCGGACAAGATCTGGTATAAATGGATCCGCGACAAAGCTGGTGAGAATCTGGTCTGTGTGTTTTATGAACATTAGGTCGATGAGCGATGATGAGTGCTCCGTGTAGTGTGTTGGTGAAGTAATTAACTGCTCGGCATTATACGAAGATATAAGCCTGTTAATTTTGTTAGATGTTGAGTTAAGTGTGTTAATATTAAAATCGCCTGCTATCAGGATATTGTCACACGTTTCGTTAAATGCACGATCAATGTTTTCTTCCATTAACGTCCAGTGAGCATTATTTGAGTCTGGTGGCCTGTATATGCCACCAATTAATAGTTTACGTTGGTGAGTGTTTACTTCGATCCAAACTGATTCAATGCCGTTTAAGTTTAGATCGCTGCGTTGTTTAGATAAAAGTGAATTCCGAACGTATATAGCTACTCCGCCACCAATTCTGCCTATTCTGTCACACCGAAAAGGAGGATTAAAGTTAGGTATGCACAGATCTATATTTAATGTGTCTGGTGTAAGCCAAGTTTCGGTGAATATTAAGATATCATAAGGTTGAGCCTCTACTTCTAATATGTCGATTTTGTGCTTTATGCTTTGTATATTAAGGTGCATTATGCTCAGTCCACTATTTATGAGTTTGGAATATGAAGATGCTGAGTCGTTTAGGGAGGAGTCATTATCTGGAGCTGGTCCCGGGTTTGGATGTATATCACCTGCTAAAATGAGGAGTAGTTTAGTAAGTGATGTTAATGTTTGTCCCCTGCAAGATGAATGCGAGTATAGATAGGGCAGTAACCGATATAAATATGGCTAATGTTTGACGTGTAAGTGTTTTGTTGCGTTCGTGTTTTATCTGGTTTGGTGTACACCTATGGTTTGTTAATTGTGTCAAGCGACACAGGTTTGTGGTAGATTCAAGTGCGTGTTTTATGCTAAGTACATTTACGGTTGATTGTGCTATTCCGCGAAGAAGTATGGTGGTCAATATGAGCCAGATAAGTGGTTTCGGATAAAGCCGTCTATATTGCCAGCGCGCGCCTGTCGCACCACTATCGCCGCGAGCCCAGGGCAATCTCGGGGAGGTCAGCTTAGGTTTAAATGTGGTCAGTATACTTACTATCCCGAGTCCGCCCGGGGCACAACGACAGCAGCACGACAGACATCGACACCCCGCAGCATAGACGCATGCAACAACAACACAACAGGGCCCCCCGAATCAGCAGTCACCAGATATGTTGGGATAATAATAATCTCAACATGAGAGTTATTGAAAAAAGAAAACATGTGACAACATAGTGAGGAGTTGTTCGACTTCATGGTGTTAGTCTAAGTATACTTTGTGGGATAAATCATTTATTTTTTGCCAAAATGCATTATTTTGTATAGAACTAACGACCGCATACATATGATGATTAAAAGTTTGCATAATTATTC
>CM055279.1:71770356-71797217 GCA_029237695.1 Conchocele bisecta | reverse complement strand
GAATAATTATGCAAACTTTTAATCATCACATGTATGCAGTCGTTAGTTCTATACGAAATAATGCATTTCGGCAAAAAATAAATGATTTATCCCACAAAGTATACTTAGCTAGATAAGTATGCTTAGCAATTGTGGTGAAATCGGCTACTGGACTTTGAGTAAACGAATGTAGGCTCTGTCTAGTCCGGCAGCCAAAAGCAGATTTTGGGCTTAACCTCGTTTTCGATAACATATTTTTTTATAACTAATTTTGCATATCCAGACCTTCTAGTTTTGGAATCCAACTGATGACAAGCTATACTCCTTGAGTGTTTTGAGAAATTTGCATATAAACTTCAAGATGGCTGCCAAACATATATGTTGTGCATTATAGTTGTATTCACATTATGAAAGCAATGTATGAGTGTGAAATGGGTTTATTTGACATAGTGATGAAAATAGGTAACCTTAAAATTCAAATCATCAACTGCAATATGGGAACAATCCATGATGCCCGCCAAATATGACCACTTTACATACATTCACTAGTTCGTCACATCAAAGACAAGGAATTTTCGAATTCTGGATTTATTGAAACAATAAATAGAGGATATTCATATTTTTGCAACGAATATGTCGTGGTGTGATCATGGTGTGAAATGTCCATATTTCACGAGTGCCGTTACGCACTCGTGAAATATGGAAATTTCACACCACCCGATGAACATATATGTCATATTCGTTGCAAAGATATGAATATTCTATTTATTATATACCGCTCCGTGGAAATTAGCAGTTTGTTAGACTGTATACGGTAATGAATGCAGCCTATTTGCGCTGTTGCACTGTAGATGCGCATTATGAATATAGATAGCGGAAGTAGTCGTAGTTTCACCGGAAGTTGTTTATTTCATCGATGAGAACAAATGACTTTTATTTACATCGTATAACTATGTATTTCATGGGTAGGTATATAAAAAATGTTTGTTTTTATAACTATGCTGTTAAATTGGATAATAGTATAAACGGCAGATGTTCAAAATGGCCACCGTATATAAATATATTACATTATATGTGCAACAGTATCTTGAAATAAAAAAAGACCATGTATAATTGCACTCGGATCCCATATCAGCACACATGTGCATACGAATATTGTATTTATGTACACAATCATTTCAGTACATCAGGTACGCAATTGTTTCCACACCATTAGTCCAAGATCGCCACTATATTAATATTATGATAGTAATTAACTTATGGATGTCACATCTAAGAATGTAAGTATACACAATCCTAGTATTAAGTCAAGATGTACACGTTTTCTTAAGTTAATATACACCATTAGACAGCTGCGTCAATAACAGAATTCTAAAATGGCCGCGGATAATAGTATTGTACATTCTACTAGTCATGTAATAATATAATAAAGTAAAATAATACATTTGGTTATACGCGTTGGATATTTAATCCATTTGTCTTTCCATTCCACGTCAACATTCACGCTGCAAATACTCTGAGACAAAATCCAAGATGGGTGCCAATTTGTGTACTTATTACTTATGTAGTGGGGTGTTGGCAGGGAGATGTAGTGTGGAACTTTACAGTAAACTGTTAAGACTTCCTAATTCGAATAAATACACAAGATTCGTCATACCATTTGCTCCAAAAGCTTCAATGCTCAGCATGTGTACTGTGCAATTACACGAAATGGCTAATCTGTGTAGCACAAATGAACGATACATTTATATATTTCAAGCGTTATTCCAGTTTCTTGCTAACGTTATTTCCGTTAAATCTATTTAACATGCATAGCAAATAAGGACTCCCACTGACATTATTGCATTTTGACATATGTATTTTTTTAATTTGTCCCACACAAAACGGCGGTATGCACATGATCATTGATGTAAAACCATGTAATATCACGTACTAGTTCGCAAAATACAAGTAATGTATATATATTCAGTTATCGATTATGTGGAGCAAAGTATATGTGTATCCTTGGAATATGTACTCTTTCTATGATACGTGATAACAATAGTTCATTTTTGCCGAATGAATGCGTACAGTCACATAGCAGTTTTCGTTTTAATGATAAGTCAGAATTCAGCAGCTAACATGCATGTGAAGTTGATAAATCTGCATAAAGCTCAATATAGAGTGTATACATATGATATGTGAAAAAAAGAGAGATGATGTCGTCAGTATACGCAAATGCTGAACAAAGAAATCGAATTCAATTACAAATTCAATAATCCTGAGAAAAACAATCAGATACTATAGAATAAATACTATAGGGGGGACACAACTAATACGAATGGGAATGGACTGTCATATTATATGACAGACACCCCAGTTGTGCCACTACTACTGTCTGTTCCACGTTTTGCTGCCGACGAACCTTTGGGTATTAAACACCTTCAATCTAAAAAATATTTAAAAGTAAGTACTTTTTTTATCAATAACAAGAAAGTCA
Source organism: Conchocele bisecta (assembly GCA_029237695.1). Classification (NCBI taxonomy): domain Eukaryota; kingdom Metazoa; phylum Mollusca; class Bivalvia; order Lucinida; family Thyasiridae; genus Conchocele; species Conchocele bisecta. The sequence goes on along the minus strand of CM055279.1, from coordinate 71,794,759 downwards.
CCCTCCCGAAAAAAATTGATGAAATTGCATCAAATAGTGCTTTTATTGCGAAAAATCTGGGGCTAAAAATAGATTTTTTTTTAAATTTCTTTTTTATTTGTAGATCGATTTTCAAAATCTAACTTTTGTTTTGTTAGTTACATCATTTTCAAGCTATCTCGCCAGGTTTCGGAGTCAATTTCGAAAACATTTGGAAATTGACTCCCCATGTTAATTTCCCTTAGGAAAATTGTTTTTTCGCAATAAAATCAATAAACATTTTTTTTGGGGAGGGTGACTTTTTTTGTCATTGATGAAAAAGTACTTACTTTTAAATATTTAATGTCAATTTCACGTGACGTACATTTCCACACTGATATCAGGGGCGATAACCGTGTTTCATTAAAATGATAACGGACGTGACTATTTATTCTCTGTATTTATTTATTGATGTGCAATGATCGTACTGTCGAAAATATTATCTTTTCAGTTGACGCATTTAATTAGTACAAATAATGAAATAATATCATACACAAGTTGCATATGAACATAGCCTGATACCACCGCGAGTCACTGTCATTAAAAGTAAATATTACTAAATCATTATAGCTGTATAGCGGGTATTTTTTAGAACTGGTGGAATAGTGAAACAGTTATACACTTTAATTGCTATAAAGAACATGTTGTGCCTATTGAGTGGGCATGCACCTTTAACGTCCCAGCAACAGTTAATGTCATATAGGGACGGGACCACAGTTTAAAGGTACATGCCCACTCAGTAGGCACAGACTGTTATTTATATCAGAGACACCATCTGAGACATTTTCTGGCAAATTAAACATTCATTCACCATTACCCAACGTATTGATTGGCATTATTATACATTTTATATAGACATAAATTTCCACACTGATATTAGGGGCGATAACCGTGTTTCGTTAAAATGTTAACGGACATTACTATTTAGTATCTGTATTTATTTTGATGTGCAATGATCATACTTTATAATCTGTCGAAAATATTATTTTTTCACGTGGCGCATTTAATTAGTATAAATAATATAAAAAATATCATGCCTCATTTGCATATGAAAATATCGTGATACCACCGCGCGTCACTATCAGTAAAATACATATTACTAAATTTTTATAACTGTATAGAGGGCACTCTTAATTTTTTGAATTGGTGGAATAGTGACACAATTATGCACTTATTTAATTCCCATAAAGAACTGTTTGAGCCTACTGAGTGGGCATGTACCTTTAAAGTCTCATCCGATAGCCCAGTGGGATGGAAATACCATGAATGTATTGTTCATGCCCTAGGGTAGGTTTATGAGAAAGAGCCCATCCCACACCTGCATGAACACCAACTCCTTTTGTTGACGGCATTGGTCAGTGAATGAATGGCGAACAGTATACTCACAGATCAGACTGCGCGGATGGCATACTGGTCTGTCGCTACGCTGGTCGCAATCATAAGGTCACTTTTCACAGACGGTAGCTCAGGTATGCCTTCCCAATTACAAACATTCAACACCAACTCATTTTGGGGACACCATCAACGAATGAATGGCGAACAGCGTAGCTATAGATCAGAATGCGCGGACGCGCGGACTGATCTGTCACTACGCTGGTCGCAATCAAATTGTCCATTTTGTTCAGCTAGACGTTGTGGGCAAAGTATTTTCTGTTTATTTGAATAACCGAAGTGTGCTTCGGTGCAGAAGCCACACGACACCATATATGGGGACAAATATACAAGCAAACGTGACGGCAATAGTACCAACTTGGAACGGTCAACGCGGAGTATAATTCTCGGCAATCTGACTTAGATAAGTGTGTAATCGGCGGCCGGACTAGTATTCGTTCCCGCTGTTAGGAGCAGAGTTTGCAGATTAGTCCGGCCGCCGGGAGCTTAACCTTGTTTTGAATAACATAGTTTTTATTGGCGAGTTTGCTTGTCCATGACATCCACATCAAGACTCCGGCTGATGACACGCTGTCATCATTGAGCTTTTAGTGCATAAATACAAAATGGCCGCCAAAAAGTTATAGTATGCCATGTAATTGCATTCATGTGAGGTATTGAAGTAATTTAAGAGCGTGAAGTTTACTTACTTGAATTATCAGACAAGCGGTCAACAATAATATTCAATTCAAGTCACTGCGACATGGGAAAAATCCAAAATGGCCGCCAAATGTAACACATTTTACATATAACAGCTCTCACACTCCATATCAAAGCAAAGATGTATACTAATATTCGATATATTGACACAATAAACGATTTTAATACATTCGATATGTTAGTAGACAAATTGGTGCAGAGTGGGCGTCCAAGATGACCGCCACATATACATATAGTATCATATACTGTAAACGAGTAACAATTAAGTATACAACTGTACATTGGCGCCAGATGGTAGTAAATCGGTATAGATGTATTGAATTTATATGTATACAATGAACATTTTCAGTAACTTATGAATATAATTAGATGAGCTGAAGTAAAAGATGGCCACCACATATTAACAACAAGGCATGTTGTCGTATACTATAATTACGCTTTTCTTGAGCAAATATATTATTTATCATACTGATGAAACTGTGAGCCAATATCACTTTGTAATTTCATGCCTTGTACACTTCAAATCAAATATGTTTTATTTGATAAAAAGAAACCATCGGATTAATGGTGTAATATATTGACAAATAAATGTTCAAAAGGATTGTTTCCACAATGCTGGTGTTCCACTTTTCTGGCGAACCCCACATGCATCCACTCAATTGGTGAAATTAATTCGCTTAACCAAGAGGGTTATTCATTTATATCAGATATATGTACAACTGCGTATGAAGCGTCCTGTGCTAAACTATGTATAGGTTTTGAGTTGTCTAATGTGTGACACATGGATTATCATGTCAATATTGTAACAGTTCTACAAATGTATATCAATAACGGTCGCATAATAATGAAATGATTATTAAAATAAAGTAAAATTTACAAAGGGAGACCCATAAACCCATGCTTGTGGAGGACACATATACTAAGAATTCAGTCGTTGGAAAATACATTGTAGTCTTAAGAATTGGCACCAGGAGGGATGCGGAACTTTCCGTAATAGATCTTATGCGGCTTGTCAGTAGTTGAGACAGCAACTATTCAAATGGTCAGCTACATACAAGTTTCACCTGCTCAATAATTTCCCGAAAATATATACTCACAGGATATATTGCTTTGTCATATGTTATTATACACTAGTTCTGAAATATATATGCATTACCATAGTAACCATGGTAACCAATATTGGAAAACACAAACATAGTATTTGTTGAAAAGGTGTTTACTTTTTGAAAATCAATGCAATACATACGAGTACTGTTACCATCTTTCAATACACTTAACATGTGAACGTTTAATAATATTGGTTGTCATGGCAAATATTTTAATATTTCGCACAAAAAATCATATATAATCCATTTAAAATCAATATATTCGTCGAATCAGTATACATAATCAATGCTTCAAAAACAATAATTATCTTGACAAACAAGATTGTTCAAAGTAATTTCACCTTGACCTTGGACATGAGGGCCACATGGGTGTGGTACATGTATGGAATGAAAATACGGATGATGATAAGGAAGTAAATGAAGTTTGAAGTCAATCTGACTTACGGTTGCAGAAAACTTTAAGGCAAATCGTACGGATGCAAATGTCTATTAATTTAACATTGACCTTGGAAATGAAGGCCGCATGAGTGTGGTATTGAATGAAAATATGGTTGATGATAAGGAAGTATATGGAGGTTGATGTCCATCCGACTTTCCGTCACAGAGATAATGGGTACCCAAACTCTTTAACGTGGACGGAAGCAATTACGAAAACTATATACCCCTCGACATACTTTGTATGTCGGGTGGGGGGGGGGGGGGGGGTGGGGTATATCTATAGTTTTGTATACACAGTTTAAATAAACTTTATATATTTTACAACAATTACAAACAAGAGCGAGCACGACAGGTGACATATGTCATCAGTCCCTTTTTCCCTGTCACAGTCATAGCTCAGGAACTAGACTGGTGACATATGTCTCCTAAATTTAAATTTCATATCATTTTCCAATTCAAATAGGAATCCTCAGCGATTTGTAACCCGGAGGATGTAACAAAAACGTTCTACTTTCACTTTCATTTCAGCTACACATTCAATTTTTTTTTTAGTAAATGATGCCGAAATATTATTTAAATTTATTTAAATTATTTAAATATATATTTTTTAATTCATAATACAAATAATCTGGAGATAATTATTACCCTTATTCAAACTCAAGACAACGTTTCCTTTGTGAAGTGTATCCTACTGTATATGCTGTGTAACGTCAAGTCGCAAGATTGTAGTCACAAAATAACGAAACCGTTAACATATCCACTTAAATTCTGTTGATCGTCTGGATAAACAGACGCTGATTGTCTTTGTGCTAAGTGCCGAGTTCATTTGTATCTCGAACTGTTTTACTAAATTCATTATAGATTAGTTGATTTTTTTAAGTAAAATGGACACTGATTAATAATATCGATGGCTCAAGATGACTAAAACAGTATGTAACTGTCAAAAAACAATGTTTCTGCTTCAAATCATCATCATTTCGCTGTGAAATGTCGGATTTTAACGATGTAAAGTTCAGAATGTAAGCTTTAATCTGATTGGTCATTCAAGACAAACGTCACAGGGAAATCCCGCCCCCTACTATATCATTGCGCAAAATATCAACATACATAACAAAGAACTCATATCGATATGAGCATTGCCTAAAGCCATGTGCAAACAGCACGCGCTATATGTTTGCACATATGTGCAAACAACGGAAACCATGTAACAATATACATTTACATCAGACGTAAATTTCCACACTGACTTCAGGGGCGATAACCGTGTTTCCTTATAATGTTAACGGACATTACTATTTATTCTCTGTATTTACTTTTTGATGTTCAATGATCAACCTTTATTAACTGTCGAAAATATTTGTTTTTCATGCGACGCATTGAATTAGTATAAATAATTAAAAGAAATCATGCCTCATTTGCGTATGAAAATAGCCTGATACCACCGCGAGTCACTATCAGTAAAATAAATATTACTAAATGATTATATCTGTATAGCGGACACTCGTAATTTTTAGAACTGGTGAAATAGTGACACAATTATACACTTATTTAATTCCTATAAAGAAAAGTGTGTGCCTACTGAGTGGGCATGTACCTTTAAGATTCGGTGTAACAGCCCGTTGTATCTGTAAGATGTTGACGTATTGGTTGCAGAAATTAAATGACAGCAATTCCCAGTCGGTTTCGGGTGTTTCAATGAAAAATGAAAACTGATTATACAATCTCGTTGATTTGCAACTTCACACGTTATACAAAACATGGACATATGGTGGTTCGTTTGTGTGATATGTGCTTGTGTGGCTGTGGAAATGGGGCTTATGGCATAGCTGGTCCGTCTAGCTCTCAATCAGCTTGCGAACACAGGTATGCATCGGTATAACTACACATGGATAACGTTATTCATATGTAGTTATGCCGATGAAAGCTGAAACACGCCGAATGCCTGTGCACAGGCATTCGGCGTGTTTCGACTTTCATCGGTATAGCTACATATGAATAACGTTGTAGTTATGCCGATGAAAGCTGAAACACGCCGAATGCCTGCGCTTGCGCAGCGGATTTCTGCAACCTGATAATGCTCTCTACTGTTTTTAAACCTATTACATGTGCCGTGCTACACGGACTGACTATGAAACAATACAGACACGGATCAGACAGCGCGGATGCATGTAGGCTTGCGTTGGTCTACACTGGTCGCATTTACATAAGCCCCATTTCTGCGGTCGTAGCCACATGTCGCTCCATCGCTCCTTAGGAACAAGAATTAGGAACATTAACCCTTACACAGCTATCTTAATGTTTTGTCGCCTGCTGTTTATTTTCTATTTTCCATTTTTATCATAAAAAACATGCTTTGACATCACTTTAGAATAATTTACAACATGCTTTGACAGCACTTCAGAATCATTTCCAATAGAAATGATTCTGAAGTGCTGTCAAACCATGTTTTTATTGAGAAATAATGCAAGATATAAAAGCAACAGTAAAAGCTCTAAACGTCCAATCTGTTGTTAAGTCGTCATGGGCAATCAGGGGTGTACATGGGTGGCCGCTTACTCCTGAAACAAAACGCAATATATCAATATACTACGGTGGCACGGAAGGGACATGAACTATCGCATGCACGCGATAGGCGTTGCACGCGCACGCGAGAGGCTCTGCGTGCGCACTCGATATGCTTTGCGTGCGCACGCGATAGGCTTTGCGTGCACACGTGCACGCGATAGGGTGCGCGCGCACGCTATAGCATTGTGGCATGTCACCAGAATATATACACATACATATGGCATGTCACGTATGCACGCAGCACAGTATGGATACCCACCAGTATGACCCTTCACCAGTATGTATATACACCGGTATGGTCTGTCGCCAATATGTATACACAGAAGTAGACATGACACCAATATACACACAGAAGTATGACTTGTCACCAGTATATGTACAAACCCGTACAATAGTTATATGTCATACTGCTGTGTATACATACTGGTGACTGGCCACACTGGTTTGAATACCTGCTGGTGACATGCCATACTGGTGTGTATTCATACAGGTAACCGGCAATACTGCTGTGTGTACATACTGGTGAGGGGCCATACTATTGTGTCTACATACTGGTGACATTCCATACCGGTGTGTATACATACTCATGACATGCCATCCTCGTGTGTATGTTTACATATTGGTAACTGGCCATACTCGTGTGTGTCTATACATACTAAAGACATATTTGTGTTTGCACATACTTGTGACCTGCCATACTGCTGTGCTTACATACTTGTCACACGTGATACTGCTTTTTATACATATTGGTGACATGTCGTACTGGGACAACGTAATATACATATAGCAGAGCAACAATGAGCCCAAATGTATTTAAGGAGTAGGTGGAATGTCATTTAGAACATAGGTTGTGATATACCAATATGTTCATGCATGTCTCTAGTTTATGAAACCACTTGATGCCGTTCTGTGTTCCATGGGCAAAGGCTTCAAATTCAAGATGGCGTCGAAGATGGTAGCGAAATTAATGATATTCCAGTTGTTGTCATAGTCAAATGTATATAGTACGTGAAAACAAATGGTAGATACATACATAAGAACCACTCAATGTGAATATTATATAATTATATAAGTGATGATGTCATTTTCATGTAGCGAAAAGAGAATAAAATGCTATTTGTTTTTCAATTTGAAATATGGGTCAAGAAATAAGAGTTGTTTTAAGTCGCAGTCACGTTTACAACATGCAATACATTTATAAATTGTTAGTGAAACACACACACATGCACTAATCTGTAATACGTAAAACGTGTATTTATAATAAAAAGGAACATAAATATATATAAATGTTGCACTTACTAACCTCCAATACCCCACCCACTAATATATACATGCACTGGTGGTGCAAGATATTTGTGGTGCAATTTAAATGGTAATGCAGTAATTCTGTCAATGACCATGATATTATGCCAAATTGTTCTGCATGGTATGTAGTTTATAAAACTATCTCATGCTTTTACAGTTTGTAAGCATAGGAATTAAAGTCAAGATGGCGCCCAAGATGGTCGATAACAAATTAAAATCAGTACCATATGTTGAATGTTTGGAAGTTCCAATCAGCATTGTACTTGTATCTTTAAAACTCGGTTATCTCGTTATCATATTTTGAGTTGATTGACTACTAAGAGCGCTTTCATGAAAATAACAGTGGGTGGGCTAGGGTTGGAGTTTTTACATCACCACCCTCAGAATTGATACTATTTTGTTCCATATACCAAGCTAATTTTAAAAGTAAATGGATATGATATGCATAAGCACATACCCCATTCTTGACTGAAATATACGGTACACATTTGGAATAAGAAAAGCAAATGACGTAAACTTATATACCGTTTATTTATATACTGAATTAATTTCTGGAGGAGGGCAGTAGTGACGACGAATGCTCGCGATTCAGAGGGTGCGTCTGAGAACGTGATTTGATTGGTCGAAGGAAACACGTCATTGTGACGTTACTGACGTCATTTACCCATATATGATAAGCACGAGAGTGGTGTAAACTACTGCTGCCCAGTGGTGTAATTCACCGTTAGATTTCTGTAAACTACCGGTTGAAATGTAAGAACATAGTTTAATACACAGTACTTAATACTAAATTGAATTACAGGTCCTCTTCTCCCCATACTGGCACGAGTAGTATATGAGAGTCAAAATGATACCACCTCCCTCTGGAAGTCATCGGCTACGCGCGTGACTCCCATTAGGAGGAGGTGGTATCATGTTTTACTCTCATATACTACTTGGACTTTCTCCCACTGTTCGCACGGTATGGATGAAAAGAGTGGAAAATGTTTTTCACCAACGACGAGCCCATATACTTCCTTGACTGGATCATAGGAGCTCAAAAATGCTTCAGCAACTACGTTTTCGGCAACCGGCATACGAAAGTTTGGGAAACTTCCTGGATAGAGCTCCATAGTGGCGTACACATATACAGACACAAGTATAGAAGAAAACGAGGAAAAACATGGTTGCCGAAAGATGCCGAGGTGGAACACATTTTTGCACCGACTAGTTTGGGACCATCTCGCCTCCCACGTTGCAAACACAACAGCAATCAAAATAGGTAGAAAACTCGAGCCATGTCACCATGTTAGAGATAAGCCCTCCCTATGTTATACTCAGTATATGTAATCACACAATGGTTCTAGTTAATTGTGCGTGGTTGAAGACAGGTAGTCACAAGAGGTGTCATCGTACCGGTATTTACGAGTATGCAAGCATCACCGGGCTTGGATGAGAAGAGGGTCCGTTTCGCCTCGCCCCTGTAGGCATTGCGGGGTAGGGCAGATCCGAGTCGCTGTTATGTCCACCATGCGATGGCACTCGCGCTACTCATCGACTGGCTAGCAAGGAATTACGTGCTCGCAAGTATTATCGTTTAGTAATAATTTAAATCAGAAAGTCAGTTAGAAAGATAGAACCGATCTGATTCGTAGTTTTGATAAGTCACGGTGGTGTAACGGGGCCCGAAATAGTTTTATGTTCCGTATGGAGGGTCCGTCGGAACATCTGGAATGTATAGTGGAGGGATCTCCTGCTGCCGCTGCAGACACACGAATATGCATATCACGTCCAGCGGCGGGCGAGGAGATTTTTTCTCTCGTCGGCCCTCCCCTCCATGACTAGTTTTTTATGTCTTCCTCCGCAAGAATTTGTGGTCGGGCCTTGGACCGGATCGTGCCCTTTAACTCCTGGTACCTGGCCATCTCTTCGACGACCAGTTTGAACTCGCTATCTGATATATCATTGTCGGCTATCGCTTTCAACACGATAACGTCGATACTGTTTTTCTTAGACCTCGCGAGAACCGCTATTCGGTCGTGCTTTCGACTCTTGGCCTCTCGTTTTCGACTCACGAGTCTGGCCGTCATGTAAAGCAGTCCCACCCCCGCCGCTATCGTACTCAAGATCACCGCGACCGGCGCAGCGACGACTGTTGGCAATAAAGACACACTCCCCACTCCGCTTACAACGGAAGTTGAGACTAACGCGGTGCTCACCCCCTCGGCTATATTGACTGCTCGCCTATATTGTTTGGCATGACCCGTCCGCGTCTCTCCCTCATGCTGTAGAATCTGTTGTATCTCGACGATCATGGTCATCCTAAAGGATGCCGGGTCGGCCGTCCCTGAAGGTAAGTGTGGATATAGTTGCTCGTCATTCATCATAAATCAAGTTCAATTAACAGTGTCACTACAGTGGCAAAACTCAATGGGTCAGCTACTTTTGTTACAAAGTTAATAACACTACCGGAGGAAACTTTAATTGCAGTGTCATCATCGAATATCGTAAACCCTGACCTCTGCCCGGCGTGCTTGGTGATGCCAGACTTCTGCTCTGCCCCGTTCAGGACCAGATTCACTCGGACTTCGGTAGCAGCGTGTCTCTTAAAGTTGACCGAGCAAACCGCCATTCGAAGAATCGTCCCGGACGCTGCCATGGTGTATCCCCCATATATGTTGCTCGAGTTGGCACCGAATGAATATTCGCAGGCCCCCTCGTTCAGTGTACACCGCTCCTCGGCCCAAACTGATATGACGGGTTTTCGAGCTTGCAATCGCCGAACGTGTGCAATCGCCATAGTCGCCTCTGTGCGGGCCTGCACTATCTTTTCCTCCAGCCTTCTCATTGTGGCTTCATTGTGACGGGAACGTCCTGTTCTGCGCTGGAACTACCTGGGCCGTATATGCTCATGATTAATATGTAAATATATATATTATGTTTAATCGGTTATTTCGAGAACGATCGAAATCGGGTAATCGTTCTTCAACTCTCGCGCTTTATCATCTAGAATAGAGATCTTCAATTCGTGGATGTGCCCCGATTTCAAACGTTTCATCTCGGGTGTTGGAAAGTCGATGTTCACCGTCTCGCCGAAGAAACTGTCACCAGCAGGCACAGTTTTTAGTAATGTGTTCGGAGCCCCGTCTACCACGTTCTCGGATGTACTGAGCTGCATCAAATGAATGTGAAGATTTTTTTGTGACCGCGAAATTCACTGGTCGGTCTCCGAAATAGGTTCCCGATTTAAACATACCGCCGTTAGCCGAGTGTGTCTTCTCGAAACCGAGAAGGGGGGCTAGCTCAATTTTCACGGCTACGGCCCACCCGTGTTCGACCTTGAATGTCACCAACCCATTGATCTTTGAAATTACGAGGCTTGCTCGGCCCGCAAGTTCCGCTGCAACAAATCATTGTAAGTCTCCGGTGCTCCAAAGTCCGGGGGCTAGCAGTTTTGTATCTCGAACTCGGCCGCCATGTCCAAACGCGAACCCTTGGTTCTCCCGCACGTTTCGCCAGCCTACCGTGAAGGTGATTGATCTGAGGCCGGCTTTTTTTCCCGCTGCAGTTGTCGATCGAATTCTGAAGTTCACAACTCTCTTTTTGAACATTAGTGATAGTAGCAAACATGATAATATATTTTTCAATGGATACCAAAGCTTTTGGCTTTAATTATAATGCAAAGTACGCGGTCGGCGGGGTCTACGCCGCTAAGGCGGGCGCTCCCCGGCTTGTGCACCCCACTATCCAAGTTAGCGGCGGAACAGGCTTTCAAACCAACTTCCCCGACATCTTTGAACAATATAGGCTGCCCAAGATTACTACCATGGAGGCTGTGAACGGGTGGAAAGCGACGCCGGTGCAGTTTTGGCAAACTCAGCTCAACTTCGCCGTATGGTGCGCAACAGCTGGATGCGGGGTTTCCTCTCAGGACCATCTGGTCTCGGAGGATCCCTTCTTGAAGGCCGTTTACAACTTTCACGCTTACTACACTATTAGGAGGATTCTCAAAGAACAGAAAATCTCTCTGCCGCAGGACGACGGCTGGAATCCCATTTCCAACGCATACGACCGTAGGGCGTTCGAAAGACTGTGTAACGAATTTGGGGTCCCAAAAGACGCGGATTGGCACCAGAAAGAGTTATGGTACAATTTCGGTTTAGGTGACGTTTACATGACGGGTATGGGGTTTGTGAAGCACCCAAAGGATCCACCACCACCAATAAAACTAAAGAATACCGACTTCGTGCCACCAGTACCATGGTCTTTCAAATCGGCCCACGTTGATTTCATTCAACAACCTGCGTGTGTAAAGACCGCGTGGGGATCATATTTGTTAGATAAAAACACTGGATTTACTCATGCCGGGGTTACTTGCCTCAACGACTCCATTCGCACATACGTCTGGGCCATCCTCAGCGCACAAGGGCAAGCGCACAGTGCTATAATAGGAACCGGGACGGCGTTCGATAGCCAGAAACAGTTCTTAGCAAATGTCGAGGACTCCATCTCATCTCCGGTGGACCTCCCGTCTGCCATCCAGCGGTATCAATATTTTTTGCAGTATGTCGGCACCACAGTAGACTATGTATTTGGAATAGGTCTGTATATGGCGCCGAGCAATATGATACTACGAGACGACCCGGTTGACGGTTACAATAATCAGATCGTAATCGCCACCGTCAAATAAAAGATCGGCCATAACGGGAACGTGAACGCGGATATCATCAAGCGCACGGGCCATGGAACCGATTTCATAAAACCGCAAGCACCCACCCCAGTACAACAAAGCACCCCATCAAGTTCCTTCGGAACTAGTGTCACTGCAAGTTCTACCTCCGCTCCCGAGCATGTTGACACAATAGGACTTGATGCACCAGAAAGTTCCTTCGGAACTAGTGCCCACGAGGACGAAAAATTAGCGCTCGTCGTCGCCCTCGTGGCGGGCGGACTATTCGCGCTTTGGTTTTAGGAACAGCTCTCGGGAGGCTAATAGTAGGAGACCGGCGATCGCCACGATTAAAGCCCAAGCATTCTCGGCGAACCATCCGGCAGCTTTGATAATATAGATAGCAAGAATGAGACGAGGCCCCCGATCAACACAGGCAGCGCGGTAGCCGCCTTTCCGGCTAATTTAGCCAGGAGACTGGCGAGGGCTTTTAGTTGCTTTTTTACCCACTTCCTTGGCTCCGCCGGATGGCGCGGGTGCTGACGCGGGTGCAGCCGCCGCACCGCCACCACCAGTGAAAGCTAGAACTAAGGTCGATATAGTCATACCGAGAGCTGTGAAGATGCTTGCTATCATGATGCCCTTCTCTCTGAACAGAGTGCGAAGACGCTCACCGAGTGTCGTGTCCTCGTGCAGGTCCCTCGAGATTGTTTCGCGGATCCGACTTACTTGGGTGCGGAGCGCCTCACGGTCAATAGAGGCAGCCTCCAAGCGAGCTTCTCTTTCATCCCACAACGACCGCAGTCGTTCGGTGATCCGCTCGGTATATTCTCTATCGTCACGGTCTTCTTCCAGTTTCCTTTCTTCTAGCGCGATATATTCATCCAGCGCCGAGAGTTTGGAGAGGTTAAGGACAAGTTCGCACCGGACTGTTTGCAGAGCCTTATCGAGTCCCCGGAGTTCGCGAAGAGGTAACGGTGGGTCATCCACCGTGCTGAGTATTTCGCATTCGTTGATCTCCATTGTGCGAATAGCGTCGGTGGCTACACGAAGGACATCGCTGAGCTCGACAGTTTCTATCGCGGCGGTCATCTTCGCCATCGTTTCGTCGGTAGACTGTATGGCCTCTACTTCGAGGGCCGGCATAATTGTTTTAGCTCTCGTCTAATCTGTGAAGCCTAGTTCGCTCCTTACGATTTGGCCACAGCCCGGGTTTCCGGCAATGGTGCTTTTAGTCACAACCTGCCGGCGAAATCCAATTTGAACTTGGAGTAGTCGCGGCCGACAGACGGGACCATGCCTTTTTCTGCCAAATTATTGTAATACGTATCTACAGCTGACTCGAGTAATTCCCTACTTAGACCAACGGTAGTGCCACCTATTTCCTCGCCGGCTGAAGTTCCTGGTGTCTCTATGAAGGGCGTTTCATCATAGTTATCGTCATCGAGTAAATCATCGAGGTCATCATCATCGAGGTACTCGTCTCGGTCGCCCGTAGTGCGATCGAATTCGTCTATACCAATGTCGTAACCAGCCATCGTTTCGATGTATTTAACAAAAAACCATACGGTTATTTAGTTTCACTGAAAATATGTCTTCGAGTCAATACGGTCGCAAACTCAATCCATACCGCAGACTGCGGGAGACCCTCGGGGCGAAAGGCGTGAGACAGAGCGTCGTTATTACGAACAACCCATCGATGATCGACCAGAACCAGCAGCTCTTGGCCCGCTTTCCCAACCTCGGAGCTAGCGACGTCATTGTGCCGGGGACTGTTCGCCTCGCTTTCACTACTTCGCTGACGTCGACAGACGCGGACCGAACCATCGTTCAGAACCTGGGTCGCGCCATCGTTAAGAAGACCATGATCAATATTTCTGGTAATGAAGTGATGTCGATCGACGACAGTGACGTCTACCATTGCTACCAGGACCTGTGGAAGACGGCGCAAGAGCGCGAAAATGCGGTCTATCAGAGTATTGACACCAGCCGAAATAGGAACGTAACCAGACTTAGAATCGGGGCTGGTGACAAGGCAGATAACGTCGCGAGCGACAACGCGATGGCGGCCGTTTACGGCAACCGCTTCTACATCCCGCTCGACTTTGCTGGAGAGCCACATGCCTTACTATCAGAGTGCTTTGGCGGACCGCATCGGATACGAACTAACGTTCAACGACTACGGCCGAGTTCTCATAGCCACCGACATGGCATCGACGTATTCGATCGACAATGTTTCGCTGGTGTACGACATGGTCACGACGCCCGAACTCGCTCGATTGATCAGAACCCTGTACGCCGGGCGCGTTGCCATACTTTACGACCGAGTTCTTCGCCATCGTAAGATGAAGAAAGACAAAAGCGACACATTGTGGAATATTAACGTCAACGTCCCCGCACGGTCGATGAAAGGCATACTGGTGCTGTTCGAGGAGGCTCGATTCGAGCTGGGGGCTAGAAAAAGCGACAAAGTCTATGACCCCAAAATCACAAAGGTCGAGGTGACGATCGAGGGAGTTCCCAATCAGCTCTACATTCAGGGCATTCGCGCGCACCAGCAGTGGGACGAAGCCAGAAAGCAATTTGCTGCCGGCTCTAAGCGCTCCCCGGAGGTTGCCGCGGTTGCCAAAGTCCTGCAGCTCTCGGACGTCTCCATCGCGGAGTTCCTGGCTTCCAAGTATGCGCTATGGATATACATGCGAGCCAGCGACGACGACCAAATGCACGGTAGTCGACGCCAAGTTGAGAACGCTAGCGAGGGTGTGACGATCCAGATAGCCAATGAGGCGGATGGAGCTGGCGCATTGAATGTGTATCTATATATAATCACAGATGCGCAACTCAACATCGAAAATGGACGATACGTCTCAACTTTATATTAAAACTCTACCGAAGGATGCCCGCTCTGCCATAATATGTGGGCAGACAGGATGCGGAAAAACGGTTTTCATCCTGGACTTGCTCGAGGGGTCCTACCGCGATGCATTTCGTCACATTGTGATCCTGTGTCCCACTGTGCGGCACAACGAGACTTATCAGCGGCGCCCGTGGATATGGACCAACCCTGAGGTGTACGTTGTTGACCCCGGCGATAGGCTTCGCGATTGGCTGCGTGGCTTCTACCAAGCCTTTCAGGGAGAGCACACCCTATACGTGATTGACGACTGCTCGGCCAAGCCGGCGATGACTAAAAAGAAGGACATGCTCTCCGAGCTCGCAATGGTTAACAAATGCTGAACAATGTTAAGAATGTGTTGCTCCGCTGCGAGCTTTGTTGCTAGCATAACGGTGATCATAAGTATCGGATGGTGCGCTTGGCAATATGTTAGACTTATGAGACTAGTTAGAATAGTACTCAAATTGAACTGCGACGAACTTCTCGATCAGCTAATGGAAGAAACAGTCGCTCCGACTGCCGACACGACTGCCGACACGGTTGGAACTGTCGGCACGACTGCCGATACTGCTCCAAATGAAAACACGACGCGACGCGAGCGGCTAGCTGCGCTGGTTGCTGGGGGACAATCGGAGCAGTATCTCGGTAGGCGTCTCTTCAGTTTGTCTGGTGGAAAAGATGTCAGATGCGGAGATCGATAAAATGTATGCGCGATACGAATCTAGGTTAGGTGCAGAGATGACGAAAACTCTTGGATCGGCGGCTATTCATCTGTACGCTACCGCTGTTAGTATAATTCCCTATACCAAACACCGCGGGGTTGATTGGTGATCTAGACACTGACCATTTTGTAGGAAACACTTTTAGAACAGCCTGCTGCTCAATTTATCACAAGTTTTGTATGTTCTTAGCTCCGCTGACAACCGTGTTGACCACGGCTAAACACTGTCAATTTGGACATATATGCCCACGAACTATACGCTCAGAAAATTATTATGACACAAGACGCACCCGCGAGAATGACGGAGCAGCTTGCACTTCCAACGGCGTTGGGGGAACTATCCCCGATTGCTCTTCAAACGGCGTTGGGGGAACTATCTCCGATTGCACGACACAAAAGCCCAAAAATACAGGCAGCTGGGCGGGCAGCGGCTGCCACCCGAAAAGGTAAATAAGATAAAATACTCGCCGAGAATCGAGAGGCCAAACAGTCGTTATTTGTTCCAGCTCCAACCGCACCTGTGCAGTTGGGTGTTGAAACAGCAAAACATCCGAAGGCAGCTGCGGTTCAATCTCCTGGCGGTGGTCTAGCAGTTGCGGGCACCCTGTGTGTGCGGAACTACCTTTCGCGACAACCAGCCGCGATTCCGAAGGAAGTTCCGAAACCGATTGCACCCCATTTAAACAATGCCCGCGATCTCTTTTATATGCAATAATTATAGTTATCACTATATTTAATGGCTGAATACGATGGTAAAATGATAGTGAATGCGGTTTATCACGCCGTGGTGATATCGGGTCTCAGTATCGGGTTTGCTAGACTATCAAAGATGGCCTTCGGAGGGCCCTCTCCCAAATTGGACATGACCGCGCGAGACGTAGGTCTCGTGACGTTGGATGTAGCGGCCGCAGTTGGGACCCGAGATTATCTAATTAAAGCTGGAATTCTACCTGCTAATATATGGAAATAAATATGGAAATAAATGACTTTGATCGGAATGCTCTGTGCGGTGGTGAACGCATTGGCTTTCAGCGGTAGAAACTTAGCGGTAGAAACTTTTGTCTGGACTGGCTCAACGAAGATCTTCGTCGCGAGAATCACGCCGTGCAAACTTTCCGGAACGCTGACGACGCCATCCGCGAGTACGCGCGGGCATATCCGTATAAAAGTGTCGCCCCGTTGGATCCCGAGCCCCAGCTTTCAGATTTCTATGTACCCAAAAAGACCGTGAGATCGCGTTCGTCGTCGTGGGAATGGTTGCGACGGGTCTCGTCAGCTACTATATTACAAAAGCAATAAGCAATTTAACTTTTTTAAATATATATACATATAGAACGATGTTAGTTGACGAGCTTTATTACGCTCTGCTCGATGTAGGCTACACGGCCATTAAGCACCGTTTATCTGGCGCTAAGTGTCTGATCCGTCTGGCCCAGGACTCTCACGAGACGTGGCGCGAGGACGAAAACGCGGCCACCCTTTTCGCAAAGCGGATGTTAGATTCCTCCGAGTTCCTTCAGAACTTAACCGGCAGCTGCAGCGAAACTTCTAACAAAGATTTAGTATTGACGACGCAGTTACCGGACGATCTGGAGAGGGCATGTTGGAGATTGTTCGATCTACTAGAATACCTCGCATACGATGAACACGCGCAAGCTTGATAATAGCAAACTAACGGTTCGCCTGGCGCGTAATCTAGCGAACACGTACTACAGCCCCCGCGGCTACTGGAAGGGACTCGCGGCCATCGAGAACCTCGCGGTACGGGGCGTCATGCAGGACAGGTTAATTATGTGTACACAATTGAGTTTTGTAACACTAAAAATCACAAAATTCAATTCTGTGTCACAAAATTCAATTCTGTGACACAAAATTCTATTCTGTCAATTCTGTGTCACAAAATTCAATTCTGTGTATTCTGTGTCACAAAATTCAATTCTGCATACGTTTCGTATACAAAATTCATTTTTGTTATAAAGGATTCAATTTTGTAAGACAGAATTGAGTTTTATGAAGAAAATTCAGTTTTGTGGGACAGAATTCATTTTTGTCCACAAAAATTAGTTTGCGTAGGATAGTCTATGTCATCTCTACGTTGATTTGTTGAGATCGGTCTTAGTCCATTTTACTAGATGGTGGAGTACACTTGCAGGTTTAAATATTTCAATGCGAAAATATAACCCAATATATCAATATTATACTTCTTTATGGACAGCTATTTTGGTTATATTATGATTACAAATGAGTGGTCACACCATATAAGGCATATATACTTTGAAGGAGAGAAATAAGAAAAATATTCAGAGAATTTTCCCTCAATTATGTAAACAGGGTCAAACATAAAGTAGCCGGGACATAGCTAGACCTGAGAGCATGCCCATATATAGAGAATACCAGGCTAGTGTATGTTGATATCAAGTTTATCAGGCAAGGCTAGGAAACGCGTAGGAATTCCGAGGCTTGCCGAGGAATTCCTACCGTTTCCGAGCCGAGCCTGATAAACTTGATATTAAAATACATTAGCCTGGTATTCTATTTATCAGGTAACGTTTTATGCTCGAAAATGACATTAGATGACGTCGTATTCTAACAGTAGATCTAACCTTGTGAAACAAATGGTATTGGATCTGTGTCTACTAGTTGCGAAGTTAAGTGTTCGCAACTATGTGTCTACATGCATTATTTACAGTATACACCATCTTAGTATCCATGGTATCTACACAAATGATACAAATGGTTTCCTCAAATGGCCCAATACACGCATTCTGTTTATAAACACAGACAGCAGTCAGAACACAGGCCACAGCGCGTGTATTATTGATTTAATCTGGGCAGATGTACCTTGCGATACACAATTAAATGACGTCAGTACTCGCGGGAGATCTACATGTACATGAATTATGTGTACAATTATAACGCAAATTAATTTAAATACGAATGGGTTTGTCAACGTTTGACAGTTTGGAGATAGTTGAAGCAAAATGGCAGAATAAGAAATGAATCATCGGCAGAATGAGAAATGAATCATCGACATTGAATGTGTAGATCGGCGACCGTGACCCATTTCTCCAGTGCAGTTTCTGACCAATGGTAGTCCTTCTTACATGCGTGTGCAGAATTGACAGAATTGAATTCTGTGGCACAGAATTGAATTTTGTGACACAGAATTGAATTTTGTTACACAGAATTGAATTTTGTGGCACAAAAGTGAATTATAGAACACAGAATTGAATTTTGTGACACAGAATTGAATTTTGTGGCACAAAAAGGAATTTTGTTGACAAAATTGAGCCATGTCCCACTTGGCGCCCCGTACGCGGCGGCGACCAACGTTTCAGAAAACGCTGCCAAGGAATGGCTCAAGAAGCAGGCCATCTGACAGATCTATTTGCCCACGCCGCACCATATTCCACGCCCGAAATTCGACGTGCCGGTGCCGGTGCCGGTGCCGGTGCCGGTGCCGAACGAAGTCCTTCAAGCAGACCTCCTGTTTCTCCCTCACGATCGCGTCGGTCGCAAGACGTACAAGTACGCCCTGACAGTCGTTGACGTAGCGAGTCGTTATAAGGGGGCTGAGCCACTGACCACGAAGGAGTCTAAGGAGGTTGCCTAGGCTCTTTCCCGAATATATAAGAGGAGTCCTCTCAAACGATCCCGGCTGCGAGTTCATGGGCGCGGTCTCTCATATGTTGGCTAAACACAACGTTTCTGTCAGACGCGGCCGCGTCAACATCCACCGGGACCAGGGGATCGTAGAGCGCTTCAATCGAACCCTGGCCGAGAGGCTGTTCGGGCACCAATATGCCGAAGACCTAGTAGACCCTCATACGCGATCGACCGAGTGGGTGACCAGGCTTCCCGCCGTGGTCTCCGCACTGAACGGCGAGGTGACCAGATTGATCGGTAAGAAGCCCGTAGATGCCATCAAGTCTAAAAAGGTGGCGCACAAGCCCTCCGCCGTCTCGCACGGGCGACCCGTTGGTTTAGCGGAGAAACGACTTCCATCTGATGTTGGCGTCCGGTACCTCTATCAACCGGGAGAGCTCGAGGGTGGCTGCTGCCGCGCGACTGATCCCGTGTGGTCTCTCAATGTACAATGTATATCATCTGGATCGATATATTACCAAACCCGATGAGCCCGTGCTCTACTACATCGACAGTGGTCCATCGCGCGGGTTTGTTCGCGAATAACTTCTCGCGGTGCCTTCTGACACCCAGCTACCCCCGGACCACTCTTCGACATAGTCGGTCAGACTCTCGTCAGAGTCTTTCCGTCAGTTGTCTCCCTTTGTTGATATTCCTTTTGTTTTACCTATCTATAGGCTCGGTGTGTACCCCGTCTTCCATCACTCTCCTCTTGTCGTAGTACGCCGAGAGTCCAAACTTCTCCTGATTGTACGTCTTCATCACACCGTTAACCATTCGGAATCCCCTGTTCTCCGCCATGTCCTTTCTCC
Organism: Conchocele bisecta; assembly: GCA_029237695.1. Classification (NCBI taxonomy): domain Eukaryota; kingdom Metazoa; phylum Mollusca; class Bivalvia; order Lucinida; family Thyasiridae; genus Conchocele; species Conchocele bisecta. Next base: position 71,774,514 of record CM055279.1, on the reverse strand, counting down.
CTTCGAGAGCGCTCTTGTACCTCCTCCAAGTCAGATCGTTAGATCTCTTCGACATTCCCTTTGCGGAGTGCTTAGTTTGTTCGTCACCGCTCACGTAATAACATTTGCTGCACAGAGCGATGGCTCTATCCCCCTCGAATTCCAGCTTGAAAAGTCCCGGAGTTCTGTTGCTCCACGCGTCCCACGCCAACCACTCGGCCTTCTCCTTGTTGAACTTTCTCATCATCTTCTTTCTCACCACCGCCGGCAGCGTCTTCTCCGACACCGCGAAGTACATGCTGTCAGTGTCCATCTGTATAAGTTCGAAATCTCCGCGATCCACGTACTTGTCCAAGAAGTCGCAGTAGAACTCCAGCATCCGGAGCTTAGCCAACTGGTTGACCGCTATGCCACACTGAAACGGTATGTTGATCACCACTCGAGATTTCCTGATCGATATCTCGTAAGCCTCCCCAATCTCCTCCAGGTCTTCGAACCACGCCGACCTCAGTGCCCGATCAACAGTATTCTCATCCTGCGCATAAGTGGTGTTCATGTGTCTCTCTTGCGCCTCTATCAGCTTGACACAACACGCGTTGCTAACCAGTTTGAATATCCCCGCCAACACCGCCTTGCTCTTGTCGACGTTCCCAGTCCGTCCGGCGGCGGTGACCTCTTTAACGAACCATTGGAACGGTTTGTCGGGCGTGTAGTCTATCACCCTATGCACCGCCTTGACGACCAGACCGTGCTCCAGATACCACTTTAGCAGGGGGGAGTATATGATCATCTTCTTGGCGGACAGTGCCCCAACGAGCTTCTTACCGTCTCCTCGTTTCCGGTCCGTGTCCTTCAAATATTTTAACATGTGTTCCGGAACTTCTGCTTCCTCGACAACTCTGTTTACAAATAATGGCGACATTTCCAAGAACTTGTCTCGCAACGTTTCCGGGACCTCTATATCCATCTCTGCAAGTCCGAACCACTCGTCGTGCCTGACCCTCCTCACGAAACGGTCTATATGCGACTGTTTTTACGGGGCATCACACGTCCATATCTTCTCCTCCACGCACGACATGTCTTTCGACAGGGTAGACAGGTACAGCGCATTGGCGTTGTACCCCAGCACCGCCTTGCACATCTTCTCCTCCCGACTCCCTACCTGGCCCCTGATCGTCGACCTGCCAGCGTCGGCGTATCTGGAGAACACTATGGACGGACCACCGACCAACCCCTCCTTCATCATCGCGTAAGTCTCACCCTTCGGTGACCACAGCTCGGGCGTGTCCGCCTTCCCATCGATCGACCCGCGGAGCAGGTACTGAAGGGAAACACCGGGTAGAGACACAGCTTCCTTGAGTATGTACACGCCTCTCCCCATGTAGAACTCCGCCATTTTGGTCAGTGCCTCCAGGAACGGTCCGACGTCCAAGTCGTTGTAGTGTCGCAACCATTCCTGGAACGTCTTCATCCCCTTTTCTCGGAAGACCTTCTTGCACTCTTTCCACTCGGACAACGGCAGTAGGAACTTACCCTTCAACTTCGAGTACCACTCGGGATAGTCGGGCAGCCCCGGATGGTCGAGCTTGTCCGCGCTATCGAACCACTCGTACGGGAAGTGGGACTTTACCGTTTTACAGTCGTACGCTTTAACCCACTTGTCGTACGTGGTACCGGGTCACAGATACTGGATGATGTCGATAAATCTAAACTCCGGGGTAAACAGAAACATCGTCGTGCTGGCTTTCTTTCCGACCATCACCTTCTTCACGGTGGCCGCCAACTTCTCGACAATGTACTGCTTGATGAGATTCAGGTCGTACCTGCTGCAGTTGAACCCCACCACCGGGACTTGGTCGATCCACGAGACGATCTTCTCTCGCTGAGGTTTCGACAGCATCTCTATGTCGGTCGGCAGATACTACTTCCTAACCCTCTCCCTGATGTCATTATCTCTCCTCTGCAGCTCGGTCACGAACTTCTCGACCGGAGTGTCGGGGTCTCGTTCGCAGATATGGGTGATCCCCTCGTGCATCGTATCCCCCAACGACACCGATATAGGAACGTGCTCGACATCGAAGGTCAGGTCTTTGGTGGGACGCGTGGTTTTCGACTGGTCGAGATACGCCTCGAAGTCGTAGACTATCTGGTGATGGTACACAGTCATCTCCTCCTCGCGCGGCGATGGTGGATAGTGGGATTGCACTCATTCAACCACGCGCACTCCCACATCATCACCAGCTCGTAACCTGCCTTCCTTATCTTGGCGTCTTGGATGTTCGTCCTCCTGTACAGCGCTACCGCGTTACCTCTCCTGTAATGTCTCGGACACCCGTGCCAGTAACATCCCTGAAACTGAACCACGGTCTTGGTCTCGTGACAGTAACCGTCGACCGGATCGCCGGCCACCCAACTCTCGCCGCCGTGACCGCATCTCGCGTGATGTATGTGCTTTCCCACCTTCTCCTCTTCTCTGCTCAACCATTGAATCGACATCGCGCTCGCTGACCCCTTGGGGTAGAACGCCTTCTCGTATGCCGACTGCGGTCTCTCTACCCTCTTACCTGGACATATCACCACGGTCTTCCCACCCATGCAGGTGGTCGCGTGCCTGTGCATGTTACACGACTTTGTGAACCGTTGTTGACATCCGGAGCACCCGTACTCGTTCATCATCTTGCGGAGGTTCTTTATGATGAACGAGTGACCTCCAAACATTCATATCGTCATGGTATTCATCTCAACCGCGTCGTAATTTGCCGGAGACTTCATGACGTACCACACTTCGTCGGCGGTGGGCTCGTAAACGCGAAAGCCCAGCTTGAAGTGCTCTTCGATCTTCTTAAGATCCTCCAGGGGGATTCCCTTACTACCCGGTCCGTTATCATGCCCGAGGTATCCGCGAGCTAGAGCTCGTGCCTTCTCACAACAGCGGTCGGGTCTCCATCCACGGTGGATGACCATGCACCTAAACAGACACAAGTAGTCGTCGTACGTGTCGAAGGAATACATTCCCTTTTTCTGTCTTAACCAGTCGGGGAGTTTTCCCGCTCCCATGAGGAGTTGTTGAGCGTCGATGCTCATCTTCACCTCGACCGATATCAAACGAACGAAGGTCCATTTTGTGTTTAGTCTATCGACTTTGTCGATGTCCATTCGACCTTTCTCTCTATCGGCTATCCAACTCTCATCTTTGGCGATCTCGTTTATCCACGGACTGCCCTTTCAGGTTTTATGATAGAGCATCGTTTCGTCGGTCTCGATGTTCCTAATACGATACGAGCACGAATACCTCAGATAACATGCCGTGGTCATCTCTGGGCGAATTTTATTCATTATGCGATTAGCGATCTCCCCGTCTACCCCCTCTCGAAGGTCAAGCCTATATTTCTCCTACCCCTATCAACAGTTTCCCTAACTTCGGCTTCTTCGGCGAGAATCCTGGGACCCTCCTCCAACAAATCTCTGGCGAGCTCTCTCCTACTCTTAGAAGGTCTCCCCACCAGGCCATGGTAAATTTTATTGTAGTGTGCCTTGAATAGTGCCTTTCTGCGTGCGCTGGGATCGTCTTTTACACGCTGCGCGTAAGCGGTGGCACGCAGACTGGCCGTCGTCTCGTTCTCCAATTTCTCGGATCGTTTTTCGGGGTCGGCAGGCAGTAGTCCGGTCGAAACCGCACGCCGCAGCCTTTCCTCGTAGACGACGGCTCGTGCGTCACTTATCCTATCTGCTATAGCTTAGTGGTATTAGTTTGACTCTCATATACTACTGCACGAAGCAGATGAACTAGAGATAATTACAAATACTGCAACATGTGTTGTCAGATATAGAGAATAGTAGATTAGTGCTGTGAATGTGAAAAAATAGCTGTCAAGGCTTAGGAAACGGGATGGGCGAGGCTCTGCCGAGCCCATCCCGTTTCCGTGCCGCGCCAGATATTTGTTCCCCATTCAAAGCACTAACATACTATTCTATATTTATCCGTCAACACCTACAAATAGCTTTAAAATGCAATGCAAAAAAAAACAACAACCACGCAGCATCCTCAAAATCGGAGAATCGACTAGTGTGACAACCGCACATATGCATATCAAAACTGTTTCACGGCACCGTGTTTCCCGGCACATACGCACTGTGTTGACGGGATAAAAATGTTATCTCCATACACATTGCAAGTAT
>CM055279.1:71660060-71769856 GCA_029237695.1 Conchocele bisecta | reverse complement strand
CATTGCAAGTATGTTACATTTACGATAACTTACATGCATTTAATAGTGGTGGGGTAACTGTAACTTTACATATAAAAATGTACATATGTACCCAAGCTCAAACTTGATGAACAGATGTATCACATGTGTATTGTCATTTTTTTTAAAACCTCCACATACGATGTTAATACCGTGAACTTATATAAAAGTGATTGAATGTAAACTAATATATATGTTTGTATATTTCTCAGACTACAAATTTTCACTATTTTTACATTTTTCATTTATTAAATCACAGCTATCACTGTAATAGCAATGACATATTCACCTGGTTGAATTACAACGTATAATTCCACTATTTTTACCACTCTTACAGAACATTTGCAACAAATTATGACAACAGTTTTGGACGCCATCTTGAATTCAAGGCATTTTCCCACGGAAACCAGAATGGTTTCATGAACTAGAGACTATAACGAACATGTTGATATATGACAACCTATGTTCTAAATGACAGTCCACCCCCTTGTCAGATATGCCTAGGTTGTTGTTCTACTAATACATGTACATGTATGAGACACGACATGCGATTTTGTACCTTCGGACATCTGCGTAATTTCATGAAATACCGTTACAAAATTTACAACATTTTCCGTAAATGGCGTCAAGAGTTGACTAAATTTTCAGAGTACAGCATGTACTCTGAAAATAGTATCAATGTTTGAATTTATTTATGAAAAATATTGTAAATTGTGTAAACGTTTTTAATGAGATTACGCAGATGTCCGAAGGTACACAATCACATGGCGTGTCTCATAATTATAATCGTGTGTGTATAACACAGGTCACTATACAAATGATATCTTACTTAAGAACCCGTTCTATACTTAATCATCCTTTGATTCAAAGATAATTGATTCATAGATGTGAATATATGTATACCATATTAGGTGAACATTGCCTCGATACTACAGTGAAACCTCTCTAAACCGGACACCCTGGGAGGTCCCCAGGGTGTCCGGTTTAAAGAGGTTTCACTGTACATTAGGCATGTGAGCATTATGTATCCAAGCTGCGTGCTATGTGATCACGAACAGACATTATAAATTGAGATAAATGACCAAAAAGCTCATCAAAAGTAAGATCACAGGTGTTTTCGTGGTATCCTGTTTCGAGAGGTTCCACTGTATATCTATACAGCACACATGGAGTGGCCAACTCGGCCATCATTGTGTGTTCCAGCCATCAGCCAGTTTCACCTCTTCTAACGTTTGACAAAGAACGCAAAATGGAAAGTAGAACATATGATACAACGTAGCTAATCATACATAGAAAAGCCAGGACAACGGGCGCCTATCAGTCAGATTTTGGTGTACTTTTGTCAATATTCACAAAATGTACATAGGCTATGGCTGACGTGTGCACTTTACTTTGATACTGTGCACTGTACTAGATGTAAATACACATGGGACATATATTCTAGTAATCTCCGCATACGAAGCTTCACTGCACTATTGTAATATTGTCGAATAACAATGGTATGTGTTGTGTTGTTGGCCAGGTAAAAGTGACACACTGTGCCATTTTCTGTGTATGAGGCTGTTTACAATGGTGATTTATGATGTTAAAACACAGGCACAAACATGTCCAGAACACTGACATATTTTACAGTTTGGTGTAATATAATCGACCAATGTTCATTGTCCTGGCTTTTCAACACATGCTTAGCTACATTATATCATATGTTCTACTTCGCATATTGCGTTCTTTGACAAACGCCAGAAGAGGTGAAACTGGCTGATGGCTGGAGCACACAAAGATGGACGACTTCGTTAACGCGCCTCAGGTTGTCCAATATTTAACATAATAGACAGTCTTCGTACTATAACCATTACTTACTGGCTAATCATCATTCTTGTTTCTTTTCTTGCATATCAAAACCACTGTTACGGAAATTCCAGCTCCGCCGCCAATGCTTACGGTAACAGAGATGATGATGGTGATGGTTATGTCCGGTTCCGGTTCACTATAATTTAGAAGTATGTACTCTGGATATGTTGTCAACTGTTTACTTTATTTATGAAAAACATTGTAAATTTTGTAAACGTATTTAATGAAATTACGCAGATGTTCGAATGTACAAAATCAAATGGCGTGTCTCATATACATTTACAATACCTGTGCTGAAACAGCTAACTATGCAACTATTCAATCTGAACAAATTTAAAACAGTTCAAAATAAATTATGTAAATGTTAGATCAAATGGACAGGTCACGTTAAACACACAATTCCTTCGATGTTCACCATCCTTCGGTATAGTTGCGGGCAGTAACTGTGAAAAATGTCCGTAAAGTCCATAGTATATGGAAGGCACGGGATCTATGCAGAGTTACTGCCCGCGAACACCTTGGGTATTGATATTGTTTTAAAAGTTTACCGTCTTCAATGTGCATGATCACGTGGTTACAACAACAACAACAATGGCTGAAAGTGTTGAAAGCGCGCCCAATCCAATATGTATTATTTAATATTTTCGTTAATAGGCAACTGATTTTGACGAAATATGGCGCAGCAAACGCGTCTTCATGTTCTGCATTTGGTGGTACCGGGAGTTCGGCACCAATGTATGTCGATTTTGCGAAGACACGGAAATCGATTATTCGCTAAAACGACAGAAGTTTGGTCCAAAGTACAGAGACCACCAAATGCAGCTTATAATAATAAGACGAGTTTGATGCGCCGTATTTCATCAAAATCCGTTACATACTAAAGGAATTATAAAAGAATACGTACTTTGAATCGGAGGGCTTCTGGAAGTTTGAGTACTTGTTGTTGTTGTTGTAACCACGTGATCATACACCTTCGTCTCTTAAACTTTAAATTTTATTTGCTTTCATAGTTGTATAGATATATCTTTATCAGATAACATGCCCTGTATTTACCGAATACGTACTGACAGATAACATATTGTTGTATCAGGCATTGACCTGATACAAACATCCGGGTTACAAATAAGTGAACACTGACGTTCCATTGGTCTGATGACGTTGCGTGACGTCAGTGTAATGACGCAACGTAAACTAGTCCGCTTTCCAGGGGGGTTAGCGTGTTGAAGGTGAGCGGCAGACTTAGGTTGGCGAAAAGGTTTAGCGATGGAACAAATGGAGTAAAAAAGGCGGCCATTTGCCACGAGGTAGGTACATTTTCGTTGTTTTATTCACATTTTAATTTAAAACATAAGGAAGCCAAATAGTCTATAACACGACGGAATATATCATATTTACGAATGCATACACTTTGTTAAAAGATGCAGTGACAAAAAAGTGATTGAACGTATTCTGGTCTTCTCTGTTTAAACAAACCATGCCGTTACGGATTTTGCAGAGATTTTCGGGTCGATTTTAATGAAAATACGATCTATACCCCTGTATATAACCCATGTAGCCCACAATCATCCACTATTTAATAATATTTACGGGATTTCGCCGTTCACATACCTCTAACGTCTGTGCAAACGATGTGTATGCAGCGGGAAGTGTATGTAAGTATAATTGTTTGTGGTCGGTTTGTTCGGCAAATTGTGTGGCAACGCATTGATTATTAATTAGTATTAATTACGCATTAATTAGTATAGTTATATATGTTCATAGTTGAGACATTATTGTGTTCCTAGTGTCGTTGATGTTCGATGGAGGTATACGCAACTCGGTAGAAAAGTAAACTTTATCGGAATAGTTCACCTGTACCTGTGTTGAGACAGTACATCGCTGAATGCGGAGTACATTATTGGCCACCGTTGTACGCGTACCATAGTTCGCTATAGTTGTATTGTTATTGTTATGTTTTCCCCGGCTTAGTGTTTATACATCTCTATTATGAAACATTTACTGCTTTGTTATGCGATAGCAAGTGGGGGCATATTTCGTTGATCTTGAGGTACCGTAAGTCCTTCCGTCCGTCCGTCCGTCCGTCCGTACGTCAGGTCCGGCCGTGTACATTTACGTCGAAACGTTTGTAAGAGTTTCTCCATCATGTACTATCTTCAATATTATTTGAAGGATTGCTTTAATATTTGGACAGTTCATTCATTTGTGTGACGCACTCGCACCACCAATGACATGAAATTGAGTCCAATATGCAATGGGGGCATATGCATGTTTTACAAACATAATGTCTAGTTATTCCATAGCTCTGCCATGATTATTTTATATCCAATTACAAGGTCAAATAAGGATATGTTTTCAGAAAGTCTCATGCTGCGGTAATATTTATTTTACTGATGATGACTCGCGGTGGTATCAGGCTATTTTCATATGCAAACAGGGCATGATATTTTTAAGTATTTATGCTAATTAAATGTGTCACCTGAAAAAGTAATATTTTCGACAAATTATAAAGTATGATAATTGCACATCAAAAAATAAATACGGATAGTAAATAGTAATATCCGTTAACATATTAAGGAAAATGGTTAACGCCCCTCATATATGTGTGGAAATTTATGTCTGATAATGCCAATCAATTCGTGGGGTAATGGTGATTGAACGTTCATTTTGCGAGAAAATGTCTCAGAGGACGTCTGATATAAAGAACATTTTGTGCCTACTGAGTGGGCATGTACCTTTAATGATGCCCATGAATAAAACGGGTTCTTAATGTATACACTAGTTAATATAACTACAGTGAAACCTCTCTAAACCGGACACCAAGGCAATCTCTGTAATCTTGTGCTTGATGGGTTTCTTGATCATTTACCTCAGAGGTTAATGTATGTTAATGATTGCGAAGCGCTCCAATACATGCCCTATTTACTGTGTAACCTCTCTAAACTGGACACCCCTGGGGACCTCCCAAACTGTCCGGTTTAGAGAGGTTTCACTGTAGTACTTGTACATATAAGTAGCCTGTAAACATGAGGATAAGTTAAAACAATGTTAACTTTATAATATTGAAAAATAACGAGCGTTGGCAACGCTAGTATTTTTCAGCTGTATTAACATGTAACTAAATTATTTTATTTAAATTAATTACATAAGCGTTTATAATGGGAACCTTTCTCTAAATGTGTTATAATATTATCACTTCACAATAAAAATACATACAGTTCACATTTTAAATTACTGGTACATGCATAGAGAAAATGCTAAAGTATGCCAGGCCAAATTATCTTCGTGTAGAATGCAATGCAATCTTTGGGAATGTAACCAGATAGGATGGTTCCGTTGATTTATAAATGTCAGTTTCTGTGATTGAAGCGAAACACAACATATTGGATATCTGAGACATCATCTTAGACACAGTCACTTTAACTATTAGAAAATAAATAGAGAAAACCAGGCTAGTGTCTTTTGCAGAGGTATTCCTACCGTTTCCGAGCTGAACCTCATAAACCTGATATCAAAATACACTAGGCTGGTATTCTATTTATCAGGTAACATTTTATGCTCGAAAATGACCACATATGACGTCGATATATATGAACAGTAAAGCGGAATTGTTTACTTTGCGTCATTACACTGACTTCATTTGGTAATATCACGTGACGTCATCCGACCAATGGAACGTCAGTTTTCACTTCGTTGTAACCCGGATGTGTGTATCAGGTCAATGCGTGATACAACACTTTATCAGGTAACCTGCCCTGTATTGGCCGAATACGTACTGACTGATAACATATTGTTGTATCAGGCATTGACCTGATACAAACGTCCGGGTTACTTTGAAGTGAATATTGACGTTCCATTGGTCGGATGACGTCACGTGACGTTACCGAATGACGTCAGTGTAATGACGCAATGTAAACAAGTCCGCGTTCTGTCCACATATAACGACGTCATATGTGGTCATTTTCGAGCATAAAAGGTTACTTGATAAACAGAATACCAGACTAGTGCCTTTTGATATCAAGCGTATCAGGCTCGGCTCGGAAACGGTAGTAATTCCTCGGCAAGCCTCGGAATTCCTACGCGTTTCCTAGCCTTGCCTGATGAACTCGATATCAAAAGACACTAGCCTGGTATTCTCTATATGTTATCAGTCAGTACGTATTCGGTCAATACAGAGCAGGTTGCCTGATAAATAAGAGACTCTTACCAACATTCATTCTCGTTGCAACATTCCTCGCCATCTGGACAGATCTTGTCACAAGTTGCAATCACGGCTGTGTTACTGAAGTAGTTTATTGAAAACAATTGTACATGTCAATGTTAATATATCTTTTATATAATATGTAATAATCTGATCAATAATAGGCAATATACTAAAAATGTTTATATGTGATCAATTGACTCCAATCTGTATGTACAATTTTTTTAAAAATATATGTGCTAATGTGTTGGGTTTGTATTTTGTTTGGCTAACTAATTGTCTCGGACTTCAGCCTGACCTGTTTACAGTGGAACCTCTCTAAACTGGATACCCTGGGGACCTCCCAAGCTGTCCGGTTTGGAGAGGTTTCAATGTAGTTTAAAGTCAGTGGCCTAGAAAGTGATTAAACAGAATAGGAACAACTAATTTGATTGCAGATTTATATCGCACTTGTACATATAAGTAGCCTGTAAACATGGGGATAAGTTAAAACAATGTTAACTTTATAATATTGAAAAATAACGAGCGTTGGCAACGTTAGTATTTTTCAGCTCTATTAACATGTAACTAAATTATTTTGTTTAAATTAATTACATAAGCGTCTATAATGGGAACCTTTTTCTAAATTTGTTATAATATTATCAACTCACAATAAAAATACATACAGTTCGCATTTTAAATTACTGGTACATAATTCCAGCACAAAAATATTTACACAATTCCCTAACATTTGATTGGCCCGTAGCAAGTCTCTGTCCAAAATGTATATCCCAGTAAACTCCCACGCCGAACTACTTTCTACAGGTGCGCTGTCAGTGCTGTCAATGTAAACAAATGGCTGCCGTCTGTCAAAATAAACACATTTTCTTGATGATTTTATTTCAAATGCTGGAATTATAAGGAATGAATGGCCTTTTTGTGGAATTTATCGGGAATATAAACTTGGAAAAGTCGCGGGAATACTGGACGAGGCCTTCCGGCCTTCGTCAAGTATTCCCTCGACTTTTCCAAGTTTATACCCCGATAAATTCCACAAAAAGGCCATTCATTCCTATAATGTATAGAGAAAATGCTAAAGTATGCCAAGCCAAATTATCTTCGTGTAGAATGTAATGCAATTTTTGGGAATGTAATCAGATAGAATGGTTCCGTTGATTTATAAATGTCACTTTTTGTGATTGAAGCGAAACACAACATATTGGATATCTGAGACATAATATGAGACACAGTTACTTTAAATAATAGAATATAAATAGAGAAAACCAGGCTAGTGTCTTTTGCCGAGGTATTCCTACCGTTTCCGAGCTGAACCTGATAAACCTAATATCAAAAGACACCAGCCTAGTATTCTATTTATCAGGTAACATTTTATGCTCGAAAATGACCACATATGACGTCCTTATCTATGGACAGAAAAGCGGACTTGTTTACTTTGCGTCATTACACTGACGTCATACGGTAATGTCACGTTTTCACTTCGTTGTAACCCGGATGTGTGTATCAGGTCAATGCGTGATACAACACTATGTTATCAGTCAGTACGTATTCAGTCAATACAGAGCAGGTTGCCTGATAAATAAGAGACTCTTACCAACATTCCGTCTCGTTGCAACATTCCTGACCATCTGGACAGATCTTGTCACAAGTTGCATTCACGGCTGTCTTACTGAAGTAGTTTATTGAAAACAATTGTACATGTCAATGTTAATATATCTTTTATATGTAATAATCTGATCAATAATAGGCAATATACTAAAAATGTTTAAATGTGATCAATTGACTCCTATCTGTATGTACAATTTTTTATAAAAATATATGTGCTAATATGTTGGGTTTGTATTTTGTTTGGCTAACTAATTGTCTCGGACTTCAGCCTGACCTGTGTCAACGTAGCAAGCATCGGCACACTCGTACATTAACTTTAAGCCGGTATACGGCGATTGTACCTATGTGCTACCTAAAGCAAGTCAATGAGTGTATCTGCTATTGACAAGCCCTATAAAGTCGTTCCCTGGTCTACCAATAATAGTGAAATCATAATAGATTATTAGAAAAATACAGCCTGTCCACACGACCACAGAAAGGGTTGTAACACAACAAATAGGTGTGTAATAATTTTATACCAACAACTTTATTAAGGAAATTTGATATTATAATTCATTGATAACATAAAACTGTCTACATATATGCAATGTGACTAAATTTAATATTGACCATACAACCAATACACATAGACATGCATTATCAACAATATAGCATTTTAGCTCATAATAGGCTAATTATAGTATCATAACAGGTTGGTAAGTGTACCATGTGGTAAGCGTATATAGTTATAAATATAATAACAACAAATCAAAAGTGCATGGTTATATGGTAAAATAAAAAATATGTATTATCAGCCAGTGTAATTGCCATGCTCTGTGCATGCATTATATAAGGTTACCAAAGTAACCACTCACAACACAGGCACAAAGCAAACCAAAACCATCCGGCTGTCAATATCATATTTGTATGTAATATTATAATTGTGCATATTATATTCTAACACCATCTGGTAGTATGCATGGTACACGAGTATCATGAACTATACATGTACATACTCACTCACTACCATAACCATAGATCCATATATGCATACTAGCAGATACATGCATATATAAACATATATATGCAAATATATACACTCATAGACAACACACATAACAAATCCCCCTCTTGGAACATTGTCACATCTCCATATATAAGTACAACTATGAATAAGAGAGATCTGATGTGTAGATGTTATTCCACTTATAAAATAAAAGGAATTAATTATAGGATGTAAATGGTATATATACCACTATGGTCAGTAAAAGTGTATTATCACTTTGAACTCAAATGATTGGAGTTCTTATATGGAAGAAGGGCCAACTCAGTGATGGAGTTCGAATTGGAAGACGGGGCTAATTCCAATGATGGAGGTATCAATGGAAGAAAGGGGCCTACTAAATGATGGAGTTTACAGTGGAAAAGGCCAACATAATGATGGTGTTCTCAGTAGAACGGGACTAACTCAGTGATGGAGATTCATCTCAATGATGGAGCTGTCTGTGGAAGAAGGGGGCCAACTTATTGATGGAGGTCTCAGTGGGAAAAAGAAAAAGAAGGCAATTCAATGTATGGAAAAAGGGTGCTAACTCAGTGATGGAGTTTTCGGTGGAATAAGGGGTCTAATCAGTGATGCAGGTCTCAGTAGAAGATAGGGGCTAACTTAAATGATGGAGGTCTCAGTGGAAGATAGGGGCTAATTAAATGATGGAGTATTTGGTGGAATAAGGGGTTTACTCAGTGATGAAGGTCTGAGTGGAAGATAGGGGCTAACTTAATGATGGAGGTCTCAGTGGAAGATAGGGGCTAACAGAATGATGGAGGTCCCAGTGGAAGGAAGATAGGGGCTAATTTAATGATGGAAGTTCCAGTGTGAATAAGGGGTCAACTCAACGATGGCGTTCTCAGTGGAAGAAGGTGCTTGACTCAGTGATGGTGTTCTTAGTAGGTTAACTTAATGATAGAGTTCACAGTGAAAGAAGGGTGCTAACCTAGTAATGGAGTTCCCAGTGGAATACAAGGCTAACTCAGTGATGGAGTTCTCATTGGAGGAGAGGGGTCAACTCATACAATGATTGAGCTTTCAGGCTAGGGATTTTTACATTATGTCATATATGTTTCATCTTTTGATATATTTAAGCATGTCAACCAGTTACCAACCATACAAACACCTCAGTAAAATACACAATATACATAGAGATGTGACAACAAAATCCCCAAGTAAGGGTACACATTAAGACTGTTTCATTGTTGTTAGGTACATTTTGTAATTTGCTCATGTGTAACATATATCGGTCATAATTATTATTATATATCAATGTCAATCACAATCGCCACATGAGGTATTGACCATAATAATTGAAATTACATTTCTATTTGCAAAACAATAAACATCATAAAGGTGAACCTGTAACGCAACCGTTCCAAATAGGTATAATAGGGTGTATTATGGACACAATTAGTTAATATCTTATGTTGTTAAAGTGGTATGTAATTAAGTACGGTGGTAAAATGGCATGTGAACACATATATAATGGTTAAAGATGGGCAATCGAGGTTAGTATTTGAAAATGTACATTGTTAGCAGGAGTTGCATATTGTATTGTCAACATATGCCTGATAAAGAAGAGACTCTTACCAACATTCCGTCTCGTTGCAACATTCCTGGCCATCTGGACAGATCTTGTCACAAGTTGCATTCACGGCTGTCTTACTGAAGTAGTTTATTGAAAACAATTGTACATGTCAATGTTAATATATCTTTTATATGTAATAATCTGATCAATAATAGGTAATATACTAAAAATGTTTATATGTGATCAATTGACTCCAATCTGTATGTACAATTTTTTATAAAAATATATGTGCTAAATTGTTGGGTTTGTATTTTGTTTGGCTAACTAATTGTCTCGGACTTCAGCCTGACCTGTGTCAACTTAGCAAGCATCGGCACACTCGTACATTAACTTTAAGCCGGTATACGGCGATAGTACCTATGCGCTACCTAAAGCAAGTCAATGAGTGTATCTGCTATTGACAAGCCTTATAAAGTCGTTCCCTGGTCTACCAATAATAGTGAAATCATAATAGATTATTAGAAAAATACAGCCTGTCCACACGACCACAGAAAGGGTTGTAACACAACAAATAGGTGTGTAATAATTTTATACCAACAACTTTATTAAGGAAATTTGATATTATAATTCATTGATAACATAAAACTGTCTACATATATGCAATGTGACTAAATTTAATATTGACCATACAACCAATACACATAGACATGCATTATCAACAATATAGCATTTTAGCTCATAATAGGCTAATTATAGTATCATAACAGGTTGGTAAGTGTACCATGTGGTAAGCGTATATAGTTATAAATATAATAACAACAAATCAAAAGTGCATGGTTATATGGTAAAATAAAAAATATGTATTATCAGCCAGTGTAATTGCTATGCTCTGTGCATGCATTATATAAGGTTACCAAAGTAACCACTCACAACACAGGCACAAAGCAAACCAAAACCATCCGGCTGTCAATATCATATTTGTATGTAATATTATAATTGTGCATATTATATTCTAACACCATCTGGTAGTATGCATGGTACACGAGTATCATGAACTATACATGTACATACTCACTCACTACCATAACCATAGATCCATATATGCATACTAGCAGATACATGCATATATAAACATATACAGTGCAGTCTGCGTTTTTGTTCCACCGTAGACAACACTTGCAAACTCAACGCGAACGCAACGCGAACGCAACGGTTTGCTGTAGCGTTGTATACGTTGTTTAAACGTATAATACGTTTCGTACACGTGTAATACACATTGTCAAACCGTTTAGTTTAAAAGCGTTGTATACGTTGTTTAAACGTATAATACGGTTCGTACACGTGTAATACACATTGTCAAACCGTTTAGTTTAAAAGCGTTGTATACGTTGTTTAAACGTATAATACGGTTCGTACACGTGTAATACACATTCTCAAACCATTTTAAAGCGTGTAATACGTTTAGCTTCAAGGCGTATAACACGCTTTGGCGTATACATATGTAGCGAGGTGAAAGCGTTGAAACGTGTACAACGCTTTACCTGGAAGCGTGTAGCTATATGAAAGCGTACAACGGTTACACGTTTTAACGCGAATACCTGTTCGGCCCCGATCGCTTCGAGGCGGCCTTGTTTCGTCCCTTTTAAAATATCGCGAATACATGTACCTGTTCGGCCTGGATCGTTTACAGGCGGATCGTTTCGCGCCTACATGTACCACCATTCCGCACATGCGAATTATTGTAAGGCAGACTCATTCCGCCCCTGATATGGAAAATGAATTATACGGGTGTAAACAACAATACATTGCAGCTCCATTATAACGCGATGGTCGGGGTACGTTGTATAGTGCTCGCGATAGACAGACGCTTATTACAATGTATAATGCTCGCGATCAACAGGCGCTTAAAAGGATTAATTGTTAATAAATAATGGTCACGTGTCCTGCCTATTCATGCGGATGATTAGCTGTTGATACGTGCATAATCCCACCGAAATTCCGCATGAACTCTGAATTTTGTGTCAACTTTTCAACACCTTTTACGGAAAATATTTTCGAAATGAATATCGGCGAAACATGGCGACAGATCTGCGTATAATCCAGTGTTTTTTTGTAATCCATTCCTTTCGGAATACACATTTACGGGTATGAAATTATTAAATATTTTATTTTTATTTTTGTTATTTCTCAATGAAAGTATACGTTGTGGACCACTCATTTGAACCGTCTCGACGAGACGGTTTAAATGGTGCTCGCGGAATATACTTCTGAGTGCATAGAAGGAAAATATTTTCCCACAAACATAATCGTATCCTCAGCATGAAATGTGTTACTGCATGATTGCCCCATGAGTCACACGTTCGCGACGTCTGCGGAACATCAAAGGGCGTGTTGACCAATCAGTAACATTTCAAAACATAGCCTAAATGAGTGGTCACGACGCATTTCTCGTGCTGAATGATGTCATACAATAAGCACCTGTTAGTTGACAGGGCTTAGTGTTATCGATTTTTTTGCACAAAGCAACACACAAATCTCGTCTGTGTAATATCACAGGTTGAAGTAACGGACCGAGGTCTATAAATACATTAAATATGCCTAAAATCTTCAATTAATGAAGAAAAAAATAATATTTTTTTTATTTTACACCCTCCATATAAAAAATCATTTTTTTTCTTCATTCATTGATGCTTTTATGCATATTTAATGTATTTATGGACCTCAGAAATTGCGAATCTAGGAACTCTCGTATCTTTACGCTGAAGCCAGTCTATTTCAGTCACTAATCCGCTATGCACCTCTCCCACGCGTGTGTTAAGAAAAATCGATATATGGAGAAACTGAATACACAGCGAGCTGCACACTGGTTTAACACGGATATGGCCCGCGGATATGTGTCATAAATTACTTGGTGGTCAAAACCGGTAAATTTACAAGGTTTATAGCGAAATAGCAGCCGACTGGCAATTGTTCTCGGACCGATTTTTAAGACTAGTTTTCAAATCTCAATCGGTCTGAGAGTTCAAAAATCGGTCCAGAACCGGAAAACTGAAAATTTTAGAAGCCCTGCAGTCTAGAAGTATATATACACACACGAAGAACGATCTGAGCATGCGCATTCTACGCTATACACTGTTGGCATACCAAAACGTGTAATGCGTAAAAATCCGTGGAAACGTGTTATACGTATAACACGGTTTCATCTGTACGGTGCTGTGTTTATGTAGAAGCGTGTAACCGTTCGTCAAAGAAAGCGTTAAATCGTTTAAACGATTTATGCATCAGTCAATGTAAATCCCCCCCCCAACCGTTCGTCAAAGAAAGCGTTAAATCGTTTAAACGGTTTATGAATCAGTCAATGTAAATCCCCGCCCCCCCGGGAGGGGCGGGGCTTTACCGGGGCATACCCCGGGGCTTTTACCTTTCATGATGCCCCGCACTGCGGGGACTTTACCGGGGCTTTAACTGTTGCTAAGAAATTGAGCGGGGACATACCCCGGGGCTTTACCGGGGCTTTACCGGGGTTTTATCAGACTGTTATCAAGATATGTACATGTATGTTTACCTGAATACTGTTGTGTGGGAGGGGTGACATGGGTTTAAACTGTTTAATACGATCTACTTTCACTGTGGACTGTTTAATACTGGCAAATTTTGTTTAATATAAACAAAATTGTTTTCAAATAATTCCTCTGTTTATATTGCACTGCCGTTATCCGTTATCCGTTATCCAGCCCCCCCCCCAACACGTGGAAAATTCTGAGACATTCCCCCCCCCACACACACTGAAGGAAAACCCGAGACCCCCCCCCCCCCCTGGAAAGTAATTCATTACCCGACCAACCCTGGAAAATCACGAGACCCCCCCCCACCTGGAAAGTGATTCTTTACCCAACAAACCCTGGAAAATCCCGAGACCCACCCCCCTGGAAAATCCCGAGACCCCCCCCTGGAAAATCCCGAGACCCCCCCCCCCACCCCCCCCCCCACTGGACAAATCCTATTTCCTCACACACACACCCTCCCAATGTAAGTAAAAGTATAAAGTGCTGCATTTTATACTATTAATAGGGGGGGGGTGTACTTTTTATGAACCCTGTCTCGAAGAGCCGGTGTCATATAGTGTTTGCACCGTCCGTGTGTCCGTGCGTTAATACGGTTAAGAAGTTTGTATCATGCAAGGGTCTACTTTTGCGCTATTTAATACTATTCACACATATCCGACCTTCCTTCTACCGAGTCCGTGGGTGGTGCCAAAGGTTAGCGGCTATTTATTTGGTTACTACTATTAACAGGAACGTACCTATTTAAAAGCAACAAACACATATTTACCCTGTACTTAGTCGACCCTACTTGTCCTAACTGTCATTTGGAGGCGGAGCTAGGATGCGTCACACATGCTACTAAGATGACCAGCACTACACGAAGTTCGGAAACAGACCTACCCGGCGTTTCGTCAAGAAATCCAAAAAGTGCTAGGAGACTCGAACTTTTACAAACTAAACATATCGGTCATTACCCAGCTGATCATCGACTGTAACGGTTTCAAAAACAACTATATCACTAAGTCAACCACCCTAGAAATAGAACGAGTAGCAGGCCAAATGTGCTACCAATTACATCTACAACAAATAAAGCTGCTTGGGTTGTAATAATGGCTTCCCATACTAATAAAAGTTCCCAGATATCTACTATTTATAAGTGACATTTTGCTCTACAACACATCATTTTCGTGCAAGAATATTTCACATTTAAAATCACCAGATGGCCCCGCAGTGCGGGGCATTTTACCGGGGCTTTTACCGACCATGTTGCCCCGCAGTGCGGGGCCTTCACCGGGGCTTTAACAGCAACGAAAATATAAGCCCCGCTATTCCCCCGGAGGGGGGGGGGGCGGGGACTTACATTGACTGATGCATTACCTTAGCGTTGTATACGTTTACAACCGTTGTATACGTTTACAACCGTTGTACACGGATTACACGCTTTTGAAACTCAATGCGTTGTTTACAACCGTTGTATACGTTTACAACCGTTGTACACGGATTACTCGCTTTTGAAACTCAATGCGTTGAACACGGTTTGCTCGACTTTCGCGCATGCGCAAGAGTGGGGAAACGCAACGCATGGCCGAAAACGTATTACACGTAGACGACACACGGTTTGAAACGCAGCTAACGGAAACTCCACGGATACGCAACGCACAACACTTTGTACACGTATAAACCCGGAACATTTTGACAGAAACAACTGTATATGCAAATATATACACTCATAGACAACACACATAACAAATCCCCCTCTTGGAACATTGTCACATCTCCATATATAAGTACAACTATGAATAAGAGAGATCTGATGTGTAGATGTTATTCCACTTATAAAATAAAAGGAATTAATTATAGGATGTAAATGGTATATATACCACTATGGTCAGTAAAAGTGTATTATCACTTTGAACTCAATGATTGGAGTTCTTATATGGAAGAAGGGCCAACTCAGTGATGGAGTTCGAATTGGAAGACGGGGCTAATTCAATGATGGAGGTATCAATGGAAGAAAGGGGCCTACTAAATGATGGAGTTTACAGTGGAAAAGGGCCAACATAATGATGGTGTTCTCAGTAGAACGGGACTAACTCAGTGATGGAGATTCATCTCAATGATGGAGCTGTCTGTGGAAGAAGGGGGGCCAACTATTGATGGAGGTCTCAGTGGGAAAAAGAAGGCAATTCAATGTATGTAAAAAGGGTGCTAACTCAGTGATGGAGTTTTCGGTGGAATAAGGGGTCTAATCAGTGATGCAGGTCTCAGTAGAAGATAGGGGCTAACTTAATGATGGAGGTCTCAGTGGAAGATAGGGGCTAATTAAATGATGGAGTATTTGGTGGAATAAGGGGTTTACTCAGTGATGAAGGTCTGAGTGGAAGATAGGGGCTAACTTAATGATGGAGGTCTCAGTGGAAGATAGGGGCTAACAGAATGATGGAGGTCCCAGTGGAAGGAAGATAGGGGCTAATTTAATGATGGAAGTTCCAGTGTGAATAAGGGGTCAACTCAACGATGGCGTTCTCAGTGGAAGAAGGTGCTTGACTCAGTGATGGTGTTCTTAGTAGGTTAACTTAATGATAGAGTTCACAGTGAAAGAAGGGTGCTAACCTAGTAATGGAGTTCCCAGTGGAATACAAGGCTAACTCAGTGATGGAGTTCTCATTGGAGGAGAGGGGTCAACTCATACAATGATTGAGCTTTCAGGCTAGGGATTTTGACATTTATGTAATATAATGTTTCATCTTTTGATATATTTAAGCATGTCAACCAGTTACCAACCATACAAACACCTCAGTAAAATACACAATATACATAGAGATGTGACAACAAAATCCCCAAGTATGGGTACACATTAAGACTGTTTGATTGTTGTTAGGTACATTTTGTAATTTGCTCATGTGTAACATATATCGGTCATAATTATTATTATATATCAATGTCAATCACAATCGCCACATGAGGTATTGACCATAATAATTGAAATTACATTTCTATTTGCAAAACAATAAACATCATAAAGGTGAACTTGTAACGCAACCGTTCCAAATAGGTATAATAGGGTGTAGTATGCACAAAATTAGTTAATATCTTATGTTGTTAAAGTGGTATGTAAGTAAGTACGGTGGTAAAATGGCATGTGAACACATATATAATGGTTAAAAGATGGGCAATCGAGGTTAGTATTTGAAAATGTACATTGTTAGCAGGAGTTGCATATTGTATTGTCAACATATGCCTGATAAAGAAGAGACTCTTACCAACATTCCGTCTCGTTGCAACATTCCTGGCCATCTGGACAGATCTTGTCACAAGTTGCATTTACGGCTGTCTTACTGAAGTAGTTTATTGAAAACAATTGTACATGTCAATGTTAATATATCATATGTAATAATCTGATCAATAATAGGCAATATACTAAAAATGTTTATATGTGATCAATTGACTCCAATATGTAGGTACAAATAAAAAAATATATGTGCTAATATGTTGGGTTTGTATTTTGTTTGGCTAACTAATTGTCTCGGACTTCAGCCTGACCTGTGTCAACGTAGCAAGCATCGGCACACTCGTACATTAACTTTAAGCCGGTATACGGCGATAGTACCTATGCGCTACCTAAAGCAAGTCAATGAGTGTATCTGCTATTGACAAGCCCTATAAAGTCGTTCCCTGGTCTACCAATAATAGTGAAATCATAATAGATTATTAGAAAAATAGAGCCTGTCCACACGACCACAAAAAAGGGTTGTAACACAACAAATAGGTGTGTAATAATTTTATACCAACAACTTTGTTAAGGAAATTTGATATTATAATTCATTGATAACATAAAACTGTCTACATATATGCAATGTGACTAAATTTAATATTGACCATACAACCAATACACATAGACATGCATTATCAACAATATAGCATTTTAGCTCATAATAGGCTAATTATAGTATCATAACAGGTTGGTAAGTGTACCATGTGGTAAGCGTATATAGTTATAAATATAATAACAACAAATCAAAAGTGCATGGTTATATGGTAAAATAAAAAATATGTATTATCAGCCAGTGTAATTGCCATGCTCTGTGCATGCATTATATAAGGTTACCAAAATAACCACTCACAACACAGGCACAAAGCAAACCCAAACCATCCGGCTGTCAATATCATATTTGTATGTAATATTATAATTGTGCATATTATATTCTAACACCATCTGGTAGTATGCATGGTACACGAGTATCATGAACTATTCATGTACATACTCACTCACTACTATAACCATAGATCCATACATGCATACTAGCAGATACATGCATATATAAACATATATATGCAAATATATACACGCATAGACAACACACATAACAAATCCCCCTCTTGGAACATTGTCACATCTCCATATATAAGTACAACTATGAATAAGAGAGATCTGATGTGTAGATGTTATTCCACTTATAAAATAAAAGGAATTAATTATAGGATGTAAATGGTATATATACCACTATGGTCAGTAAAAGTGTATTATCACTTTGAACTCAATGATTGGAGTTCTTATATGGAAGAAGGGCCAACTCAGTGATGGAGTTCGAATTGGAAGACGGGGCTAATTCAATGATGGAGGTATCAATGGAAGAAAGGCGCCTACTAAATGATGGAGTTTACAGTGGAAAAGGGCCAACATAATGATGGTGTTCTCAGTAGAACGGGACTAACTCAGTGATGGAGATTCATCTCAATGATGGAGCTGTCTGTGGAAGAAGGGGGCCAACTTATTGATGGAGGTCTCAGTGGGAAAAAGAAGGCAATTCAATGTATGGAAAAAGGGTGCTAACTCAGTGATGGAGTTTTCGGTGGAATAAGGGGTCTAATCAGTGATGCAGGTCTCAGTAGAAGATATGGGCTAACTTAATGATGGAGGTCTCAGTGGAAGATAGGGGCTAATTAAATGATGGAGTATTTGGTGGAATAAGGGGTTTACTCAGTGATGAAGGTCTGAGTGGAAGATAGGGGCTAACTTAATGATGGAGGTCTCAGTGGAAGATAGGGGCTAACATAATGATGGAGGTCTCAGTGGAAGATAGGGGCTAATTTAATTATGGAAGTTCCAGTGTGAATAAGGGGTCAACTCAACGATGGCGTTCTCAGTGGAAGAAGGTACTTGACTCAGTGATGGTGTTCTTAGTAGGTTAACTTAATGATAGAGTTCACAGTGAAAGAAGGGTGCTAACCTAGTAATGGAGTTCCCAGTGGAATACAAGGCTAACTAAGTGATGGAGTTCTCATTGGAGGAGAGGGGTCAACTCATACAATGATTGAGCTTTCAGGCTAGGGATTTTTACATTATGTCATATATGTTTCATCTTTTGATATATTTAAGCATGTCAACCAGTTACCAACCATACAAACACCTCAGTAAAATACACAATATACATAGAGATGTGACAACAAAATCCCCAAGTAAGGGTACACATTAAGACTGTTTGATTGTTGTTAGGTACATTTTGTAATTTGCTCATGTGTAACATATATCGGTCATAATTATTATTATATATCAATGTCAATCACAATCGCCACATGAGGTATTGACCATAATAATTGAAATTACATTTCTATTTGCAAAACAATAAACATCATAAAGGTGAACCTGTAACGCAACCGTTCCAAATAGGTATAATAGGGTGTAGTATGGACACAATTAGTTAATATCTTATGTTGTTAAAGTGGTATGTAATTAAGTACGGTGGTAAAATGGCATGTGAACACATATATAATGGTTAAAGATGGGCAATCGAGGTTAGTATTTGAAAATGTACATTGTTAGCAGGAGTTGCATATTGTATTGTCAACATATGCCTGATAAAGAAGAGACTCTTACCAACATTCCGTCTCGTTGCAACATTCCTGGCCATCTGGACAGATCTTGTCACAAGTTGCATTCACGGCTGTCTTACTGAAGTAGTTTATTGAAAACAATTGTACATGTCAATGTTAATATATCTTTTATATGTAATAATCTGATCAATAATAGGCAATATACTAAAAATGTTTATATGTGATCAATTGACTCCAATCTGTATGTACAATTTTGTATAAAAATATATGTGCTAATATGTTGGGTTTGTATTTTGTTTGGCTAACTAATTGTCTCGGACTTCAGCCTGACCTGTGTCAACTTAGCAAGCATCGGCACACTCGTACATTAACTTTAAGCCGGTATACGGCGATAGTACCTATGCGCTACCTAAAGCAAGTCAATGAGTGTATCTGCTATTGACAAGCCTTATAAAGTCGTTCCCTGGTCTACCAATAATAGTGAAATCATAATAGATTATTAGAAAAATACAGCCTGTCCACACGACCACAGAAAGGGTTGTAACACAACAAATAGGTGTGTAATAATTTTATACCAACAACTTTATTAAGGAAATTTGATATATTATAATTCATTGATAACATAAAACTGTCTACATATATGCAATGTGACTAAATTTAATATTGACCATACAACCAATTCACATAGACATGCATTATCAACAATATAGCATTTTAGCTCATAATAGGCTAATTATAGTATCATAACAGGTTGGTAAGTGTACCATGTGGTAAGCGTATATAGTTATAAATATAATAACAACAAATCAAAAGTGCATGGTTATATGGTAAAATAAAAAATATGTATTATCAGCCAGTGTAATTGCTATGCTCTGTGCATGCATTATATAAGGTTACCAAAGTAACCACTCACAACACAGGCACAAAGCAAACCAAAACCATCCGGCTGTCAATATCATATTTGTATGTAATATTATAATTGTGCATATTATATTCTAACACCATCTGGTAGTATGCATGGTACACGAGTATCATGAACTATACATGTACATACTCACTCACTACCATAACCATAGATCCATATATGCATACTAGCAGATACATGCATATATAAACATATATATGCAAATATATACACTCATAGACAACACACATAACAAATCCCCCTCTTGGAACATTGTCACATCTCCATATATAAGTACAACTATGAATAAGAGAGATCTGATGTGTAGATGTTATTCCACTTACAAAATAAAAGGAATTAATTATAGGATGTAAATGGTATATATACCACTATGGTCAGTAAAAGTGTATTATCACTTTGAACTCAATGATTGGAGTTCTTATATGGAAGAAGGGCCAACTCAGTGATGGAGTTCGAATTGGAAGACGGGGCTAATTCAATGATGGAGGTATCAATGGAAGAAAGGGGCCTACTAAATGATGGAGTTTACAGTGGAAAAGGGCCAACATAATGATGGTGTTCTCAGTAGAACGGGACTAACTCAGTGATGGAGATTCATCTCAATGATGGAGCTGTCTGTGGAAGAAGGGGGCCAACTTATTGATGGAGGTCTCAGTGGGAAAAAGAAGGCAATTCAATGTATGTAAAAAGGGTGCTAACTCAGTGATGGAGTTTTCGGTGGAATAAGGGGTCTAATCAGTGATGCAGGTCTCAGTAGAAGATAGGGGCTAACTTAATGATGGAGGTCTCAGTGGAAGATAGGGGCTAATTAAATGATGGAGTATTTGGTGGAATAAGGGGTTTACTCAGTGATGAAGGTCTGAGTGGAAGATAGTGGCTAACTTAATGATGGAGGTCTCAGTGGAAGATAGGGGCTAACAGAATGATGGAGGTCCCAGTGGAAGATAGGGGCTAATTTAATGATGGAAGTTCCAGTGTGAATAAGGGGTCAACTCAACGATGGCGTTCTCAGTGGAAGAAGGTGCTTGACTCAGTGATGGTGTTCTTAGTAGGTTAACTTAATGATAGAGTTCACAGTGAAAGAAGGGTGCTAACCTAGTAATGGAGTTCCCAGTGGAATACAAGGCTAACTCAGTGATGGAGTTCTCATTGGAGGAGAGGGGTCAACTCATACAATGATTGAGCTTCCAGGCTAGGGATTTTGACATTATGTAATATATGTTTCATCTTTTGATATATTTAAGCATGTCAACCAGTTACCAACCATACAAACACCTCAGTAAAATACACAATATACATAGAGATGTGACAACAAAATCCCCAAGTATGGGTACACATTAAGACTGTTTGATTGTTGTTAGGTACATTTTGTAATTTGCTCATGTGTAACATATATCGGTCATAATTATTATTATATATCAATGTCAATCACAATCGCCACATGAGGTATTGACCATAATAATTGAAATTACATTTCTATTTGCAAAACAATAAACATCATAAAGGTGAACTTGTAACGCAACCGTTCCAAATAGGTATAATAGGGTGTAGTATGCACAAAATTAGTTAATATCTTATGTTGTTAAAGTGGTATGTAAGTAAGTACGGTGGTAAAATGGCATGTGAACACATATATAATGGTTAAAGATGGGCAATCGAGGTTAGTATTTGAAAATGTACATTGTTAGCAGGAGTTGCATATTGTATTGTCAACATATGCCTGATAAAGAAGAGACTCTTACCAACATTCCGTCTCGTTGCAACATTCCTGGCCATCTGGACAGATCTTGTCACAAGTTGCATTTACGGCTGTCTTACTGAAGTAGTTTATTGAAAACAATTGTACATGTCAATGTTAATATATCTTTTATATGTAATAATCTGATCAATAATAGGCAATATACTAAAAATGTTTATATGTGATCAATTGACTCCAATCTGTAGGTACAATTTTTTATAAAAATATATGTGCTAATATGTTGGGTTTGTATTTTGTTTGGCTAACTAATTGTCTCGGACTTCAGCCTGACCTGTGTCAACGTAGCAAGCATCGGCACACTCGTACATTAACTTTAAGCCGGTATACGGCGATAGTACCTATGCGCTACCTAAAGCAAGTCAATGAGTGTATCTGCTATTGACAAGCCCTATAAAGTCGTTCCCTGGTCTACCAATAATAGTGAAATCATAATAGATTATTAGAAAAATAGAGCCTGTCCACACGACCACAAAAAGGGTTGTAACACAACAAATAGGTGTGTAATAATTTTATACCAACAACTTTGTTAAGGAAATTTGATATTATAATTCATTGATAACATAAAACTGTCTACATATATGCAATGTGACTAAATTTAATATTGACCATACAACCAATACACATAGACATGCATTATCAACAATATAGCATTTTAGCTCATAATAGGCTAATTATAGTATCATAACAGGTTGGTAAGTGTACCATGTGGTAAGCGTATATAGTTATATATAATCAACAAATCAAAAGTGCATGGTTATATGGTAAAATAAAAATATGTATTATCAGCCAGTGTAATTGCCATGCTCTGTGCATGCATTATATAAGGTTACCAAAGTAACCACTCACAACACAGGCACAAAGCAAACCAAAACCATCGGCTGTTCAATATCATATTTGTATGTAATATTATAATTGTGCATATTATATTCTAACACCATCTGGTAGTATGCATGGTACACGAGTATCATGAACTATACATGTACATACTCACTCACTACCATAACCATAGATCCATACATGCATACTAGCAGATACATGCATATATAAACATATATATGCAAATATATACACTCATAGACAACACACATAACAAATCCCCCTCTTGGAACATTGTCACATCTCCATATATAAGTACAACTATGAATAAGAGAGACCTGATGTGTAGATGTTATTCCACTTATAAAATGAAAGGAATTAATTATAGGATGTAAATGGTATATATACCACTATGGTCAATAAAAGTGTATTATCTCTTTGAACTCAATGATTGGAGTTCTTATATGGAAGAAGGGCCAACTCAGTGATGTAGTTCAAATTGGAAGACAGTGTTAATTCAATGATGTAGGTCTCAATGAAAGAATGGGGCCTACTAAATGATGGAGTTTACAGTGGAAAAAGGGCCAACATAATGATGGTGTTCTCAGTAGAACGGGGCTAACTCAGTGATGGAGATTCATCTCAATGATGGAGCTGTCAGTGTAAGAAGGGGCCAACTTATTGATGGAGGTCTCAGTGGGAAAGAAGAAGGCAATTCAATGTATGTAAAAAGGGTGCTAACTCAGTGATGGAGTTTTCGGTAGAATAAGGGGTCTAATCGGTGATGAAGGTCTCAGTGGAATATAGGGTCTAACTTAATGATGGAGGTCTCAGTGGAAGATAGGGGCTATTTAAATGATGGAGTTTTTGGTGGAATAAGGGGTCTACTCAGTGATGAAGGTCTCAGTTGAAGATAGGGGCTAACCTAATGATGGAGGTCTCAGTGGAAGATAGGGGCTAACATAATGATGGAGGTCTCAGTGGATGATAGGGGCTAATTTAATGATGGAAGTTCCAGTGTGAATAAGGGGTCAACTCAATGGTGGCGTTCACAGTGGAAGAAGGTGCTTGACACAGTGATAGTGTTCTTAGTAGGTCCGGCCGTGTACATTTACGTCGAAAAGTTTATAATAGTTTCTCCATCATGTACTATCTTCAATATTACTTGAAGGATTGCTTTAATATTTGGACAGTTCATTCATTTGTGTGACGCACTCGCACCACCAATGACATGACAATGAGTCCAATATGCAATGGGGGCATATGCATGTTTTACAATGTCTAGTTATTCCATAGCTCTGCCATGATTATTTTATATCCAATGACTAGGTCAAATAAGGATATGTTTTTAGAAAGTCTCATGCTGCGGTAATATTTATTTTACTGATGGTGACTCGCGGTGGTATCAGGCTATTTTCCTATGCAAACAGGACATGATATTTTTAAGTATTTATGCTAATTAAATGTGTAACCTGAAAAAATAATATTTTCGACAAATTATAAAGTATGATCATTGCACATCAAAAAATAAATACGAATAGCAAATAGTAATATCCGTTAACATATTAAGGAAATACGGTTAACGCCCCTCATATATATGTGAAAATTTACGTCTGATATAAAATATATAATAATGCCAATCAATACGTGGGGTAACGGTGATTGAATGTTCATTTTGCCAGAAAATGTCTCAGAGTATGTCTGATATAAAGAACATTTTGTGCCTACTGAGTGGGCATGTACCTTTAATGATGCCCATGAATAAAACGGGTTCTTAATGTATACACTAGTTAATATAACTACAGTGAAACCTGTCTAAACCGGACACCAAGGTAATCTCTGTAATCTTGTGGTTGATGGGTTTCTTGATCATTTATAATTATCTCAGAGGTTAATGTATGTTAATGATTGCGAAGCGCTCCAATACATGCCCTATTTACTGTGGAACCTCTCTAAACTGGACACCCTGGGGACCTCCCAAGCTGTCCGGTTCCCAAGCTGTCCGGTTTAGAGAGGTTTCACTGTAGTTTAAAGTCAGTGGCCTAGAAAGTGATTAAACAGAATGGGAACAACTAATTTGATTGCAGATTTATATCGCACTTGTACATATAAGTAGCCTGTAAACATGAGGATAAGTTAAAACAATGTTAACTTTATAATATTTAAAAATAACGAGCGTTGGCAAAGCTAGTATTTTTCAGCTGTACAAACATGTAACTAAATTATTTTATTTAAATTAATTACATAAGCGTCTATAATGGGAACCTTTTTCTAAATTTGTTATAATATTATCACTTCACAATAAAAATACATACAGTTCACATTTTAAATTACTGGTACATAATTCCAGCACAAAAATATTTACACAATTCCATAACATTTGATTGGCCCGTAGCAAGTCTCTGTCCAAAATGTATATCCCAGTAAACTCCCACGCCGAACTACTTTCTACAGGTGCGCTGTCAGTGCTGTCAATGTAAACAAATGGCTGCCGTCTGTCAAAATAAACACATTTTCTTGATGATTTTATTTCGAATGCTGGAATTATAAGGAATGAATGGTCTTTTTGTGGAATTTATCGCGGATATAAACTTGGAAAAGTCGCGGGAATACTGGACGAGTCCTTCCGGCCTTCGTCCAGTATTCCCTCGACTTTTCCAAGTTCATACCCCGATAAATTCCACAAAAAGGCCATTCATTCCTATAATGTATAGAGAAAATGCTAAAGTATGCCAAGCCAAATTATCTTCGTGTAGAATGTAATGCAATTTTTGGGAATGTAATCAGACAGAATGGTTCCGTTGATTTATAAATGTCACTCTTTGTGATTGAAGCGAAACACAACATATTGGATATCTGAGACATCATATGAGACACAGTCACTTTAAATATTAGAATATAAATAGAGAAAACCAGGCTGTGTCTTTTGTCGAGGTATTCCTACCGTTTTCGAGCTGAACCTGATAAACCTAATATCAAAAGACACCAGCCTGGTATTCTATTTATCAGGTAACATTTTATGCTCGAAAATGACCACATATGACGTCGTTATCTATGGACAGAAAAGCGGACTTGTTTACTTTGCGTCATTACACTGACGTCATTCGGTAATGTCACGTGACGTCATCCGACCCATGGAACGTCAGTTTTCACTTCGTTGTAACCCGGATGTGTGTATCAGGTCAAGGCGTGATACAACACTATGTTATCAGTCAGTACGTATTCGGTCAATACAGAGCAGATTACCTGATAAATAAGAGACTCTTACCAACATTCCGTCTCGTTGCAACATTCCTGGCCAGCTGGACAGATCTTGTCACAAGTTGCATTCACGGCTGTGTTACTGAAGTAGTTTATTGAAAACAATTGTACATGTCAATGTTAACATATCTTTTATATGTAATAATCTGATCAATAATAGGCAATGTACTCAAAATGTTTATATGTGATCAATTGACTCCAATCTGTATGTACAATTTTGTTAAAAGATGTATGTGCTAATGTGTTGGGTTTGTACTTTTTTTGGCTAACTAATTATCTCGAACTTCAGCCAGACCTGTGTCAACGTAGCAAGCATCGGAAAACACGTATATTAACTTTAAGCCGGTATACGGCGATGGTACCTATGCGCTACTTAAAGCAATTCAAGGAGTGTATCTGCTATTGACAAGCCCCATAAAGTCGTTCCCTGGTCTACCAATAATAGTGAAATCATAATAGATTATTAGAAAAAATACAGCCTGTCCACACCACCACAGAAAGGGCTATAACACAACAAATAAGTGTATAAGTTTATACCAACAACTTTATTTAGGAAATTTAAATTTGATATAATAATTCATTGATAACATAAAACTGTCTACTTATATGCTATGTGACTAAATTTAATATTGACCATACAACCAATACACATAGATATGCATTATCACCAATATACACTCATAAACAACACACATAACAAATCCCCCTCTGGGAACATTGTCACATCTCCATATATAAGTACAACTATGAATAAGAGAGGTCTGATGTATAGGTGTTATTCCACTTATAAAATAAAAGGAATTAATGATAGATTGTAAATGGTCTATATACCACTATGGTCAGTAAAAATGTATTATCTTTGAACTCAATGATTGGATTTCTTATGTGGAAGAAGGGCCAACTCAGTGATGGAGTTCAAATTGGAAGACGGGGCTAATTCAATGATGGAGGTCTCAATGGAAGAAGGGGACCTACTAAATGATGGAGTTTACAGTGGAAAAAGGGCCAAAAAATGATGGTGTTCTCAGTAGAACGGGGCTAACTCAGTGATGGAGATTCGTCTCAATGATGGAGCTGTCAGTGGAAGAAGGGGACCAACTTAATGATGGAGGTCTCAGTGGGAAAAAGAAGGCAATTCAATGTATGGAAAAGGGGTGCTAACTCAGTGATGGAGTTTTCGGTAGAATAAGGGGTCTAATCAGTGATGAAGGTCTCAGTGGAATATAGGGGCTAACTTAATGATGGAGGTCTCAGTGGAAGATAGGGGCTAATTAAATGATGGAGTTTTTGGTGGAATAAGGGGTCTACTCAGTGATGAAGGTCTCAGTGGAAGATAGGGGCTAACCTAATGATGGAGGTCTCAGTGGAAGATAGGGGCTAACATAATGATGGAGGTCTTAGTGGATGATAGGGGCTAATTTAATGATGGAAGTTCCAGTGTGAATAAGGGGTCAACTCAATGATGGCGTTCACAGTGGAAGAAGGTGCTTGACACAGTGATGGTGTTCTTAGTAGGTCCGGCCGTGTACATTTACGTCGAAAAGTTTATAATAGTTTCTCCATCATGTACTATCTTCAATATTAGTTGAAGGATTGCTTTAATATTTGGACAGTTCATTCATTTGTGTGACGCACTCGCACCACCAATGACATGACAATGAGTCCAATATGCAATGGGGGCATATGCATGTTTTACAATGTCTAGTTATTCCATAGCTCTGCCATGATTATTTTATATCCAATGACTAGGTCAAATAAGGATATGTTTTTAGAAAGTCTCATGCTGCGGTAATATTTATTTTACTGATGGTGACTCGCGGTGGTATCAGGCTACTTTCCTATGCAAACAGGACATGATATTTTTAAGTATTTATGCTAATTAAATGTGTAATCTGAAAAAATAATATTTTCGACAAATTATAAAGTATGATCATTGCACATCAAAAAACAAATACGAATAGCAAATAGTAATATCCGTTAACATATTAAGGAAATACGGTTAACGCCCCTCATATATATGTGAAAATTTACGTCTGATATAAAATATATAATAATGCCAATCAATACGTGGGGTAACGGTGATTGAATGTTCATTTTGCCAGAAAATGTCTCAGAGGATGTCTGATATAAAGAACATTTTGTGCCTACTGAGTGGGCATGTACCTTTAATGATGCCCATGAATAAAACGGTTCTTAATGTATACACTAGTTAATATAACTACAGTGAAACCTGTCTAAACCGGACACCAAGGTAATCTCTGTAATCTTGTGGTTGATGGGTTTCTTGATCATTTATAATTATCTCAGAGGTTAATGTATGTTAATGATTGCGAAGCGCTCCAATACATGCCCTATTTACTGTGGAACCTCTCTAAACTGGACACCCTGGGAGGGACCTCCCAAGCTGTCCGGTTCCCAAGCTGTCCGTTTATAGGGAGGTTTCACTGTTGTTTAAAGTCGGTGGCCTAGAAAGTGATTAAACAGAATGGGAACAACTAATTTGATTGCAGATTTATATCGCACTTGTACATATAAGTAGCCTGTAAACATGAGGATAAGTTAAAACAATGTTAACTTTATAATATTGAAAAATAACGAGCGTTAGCAACGCTAGTATTTTTCAGCTGTACAAACATGTAACTAAATTATTTTATTTAAATTAATTACATAAGCGTCTATAATGGGAACCTTTTTCTAAATTTGTTATAATATTATCACTTCACAATAAAAATACATACAGTTCACATTTTAAATTACTGGTACATAATTCCAGCACAAAAATATTTACACAATTCCCTAACATTTGATTGGCCCGTAGCAAGTCTCTGTCCAAAATGTATATCCCAGTAAACTCCCACGCCGAACTACTTTCTACAGGTGCGCTGTCAGTGCTGTCAATGTAAACAAATGGCTGCCGTCTGTCAAAATAAACACATTTTCTTGATGATTTTATTTCGAATGCTGGAATTATAAGGAATGAATGGTCTTTTTTGTGGAATTTATCGCGGATATAAACTTGGAAAAGTTGCGGGAATACTGGACGAGTCCTTCCGGCCTTCGTCCAGTATTCCCTCGACTTTTCCAAGTTCATACCCCGATAAATTCCACAAAAAGGCCATTCATTCCTATAATGTATAGAGAAAATGCTAAAGTATGCCAAGCCAAATTATCTTCGTGTAGAATGTAATGCAATTTTTGGGAATGTAATCAGACAGAATGGTTCCGTTGATTTATAAATGTCACTTTTTGTGATTGAAGCGAAACACAACATATTGGATATCTGAGACATCATATGAGACACAGTCACTTTAAATATTAGAATATAAATAAAGAAAACCAGGCTAGTGTCTTTTGTCGAGGTATTCCTACCGTTTTCGAGCTGAACCTGATAAACCTAATATCAAAAGACACCAGCCTGGTATTCTATTTATCAGGTAACATTTTATGCTCGAAAATGACCACATATGACGTCGTTATCTATGGACAGAAAAGCGGACTGATTTACTTTGCGTCATTACACTGACGTCATTCGGTAATGTCACGTGACGTCATCCGACCCATGGAACGTCAGTTTTCACTTCGTTGTAACCCGGATGTGTGTATCAGGTCAAGGCGTGATACAACACTATGTTATCAGTCAGTACGTATTCGGTCAATACAGAGCAGATTACCTGATAAATAAGAGACTCTTACCAACATTCCGTCTCGTTGCAACATTCCTGGCCAGCTGGACAGATCTTGTCACAAGTTGCATTCACGGCTGTGTTACTGAAGTAGTTTATTGAAAACAATTGTACATGTCAATGTTAACATATCTTTTATATGTAATAATCTGATCAATAATAGGCAATGTACTCAAAATGTTTATATGTGATCAATTGACTCCAATCTGTATGTACAATTAATTTTGTTAAAAGATGTATGTGCTAATGTGTTGGGTTTGTACTTTTTTTGGCTAACTAATTATCTCGAACTTCAGCCAGACCTGTGTCAACTTAGCAAGCATCGGAAAACACGTATATTAACTTTAAGCCGGTATACGGCGATGGTACCTATGCGCTACTTAAAGCAATTCAAGGAGTGTATCTGCTATTGACAAGCCCTATAAAGTCGTTCCCTGGTCTACCAATAATAGTGAAATCATAATAGATTATTAGAAAAAATACAGCCTGTCCACACGACCACAGAAAGGGCTATAACACAACAAATAAGTGTATAATAAGTTTATACCAACAACTTTATTTAGGAAATTTGATATTATAATTCATTGATAACATAAAACTGTCTACTTATATGCTATGTGACTAAATTTAATATTGACCATACAACCAATACACATAGATATGCATTATCACCAATATACACTCATAAACAACACACATAACAAATCCCCCTCTGGGAACATTGTCACATCTCCATATATAAGTACGACTATGAATAAGAGAGGTCTGATGTATAGGTGTTATTCCACTTATAAAATAAAAGGAATTAATGATAGATTGTAAATGGTCTATATACCACTATGGTCAGTAAAAATGTATTATCTTTGAACTCAATGATTGGATTTCTTATGTGGAAGAAGGGCCAACTCAGTGATGGAGTTCAAATTGGAAGACGGGGCTAATTCAATGGTGGAGGTCTCAATGGAAGAAGGGGACCTACTAAATGATGGAGTTTACAGTGGAAAAAGGGCCAACATAATGATGGTGTTCTCAGTAGAACGGGGTTAACTCAGTGATGGAGATTCGTCTCAATGATGGAGCTGTCAGTGGAAGAAGGGGACCAACTTAATGATGGAGGTCTCAGTGGGAAAAAGAAGGCAATTCAATGTATGGAAAAGGGGTGCTAACTCAGTGATGGAGTTTTCGGTAGAATAAGGGGTCTAATCAGTGATGAAGGTCTCAGTGGAATATAGGGGCTAACTTAATGATGGAGGTCTCAGTGGAAGATAGGGGCTAATTAAATGATGCAGTTTTTGGTGGAATAAGGGGTCTACTCAGTGATGAAGGTCTCAGTGGAAGATAGGGGCTAACCTAATGACGGAGGTCTCAGTGGAAGATAGGGGCTAACATAATGATGGAGGTCTCAGTGGATGATAGGGGCTTAATTTAATGATGGAAGTTTCCAGTGTGAATAAGGGTCAACTCAATGATGGCGTTCACAGTGGAAGAAGGTGCTTGACACAGTGATGGTGTTCTTAGTAGGTCCGGCCGTGTACATTTACATCGAAAAGTTTATAATAGTTTCTCCATCATGTACTATCTTCAATATTAGTTGAAGGATTGCCTTTAATATTGGACTGTTCATTCATTTGTGTGACGCACTCGCACCACCAATGACATGACAATGAGTCCAATATGCAATGGGGGCAGGGGGGTATGCATGTTTTACAATGTCTAAGTTTTATTCCATAGCTCTGCCATGATGATTTTTATATCCAATGACTAGGTCAAATAAGGATATGTTTTTAGAAAGTCTCATGCTGCGGTAATATTTAATTTTACTGATGGTGACTCGCGGGTGGTATCAGGCTATTTCCTATGCAAACAGGACATGATATTTTTAAAGTATTTATGCTAATTAAATGTGTAAACCTGAAAAAATAATATTTTCGACAAATTATAAGTATGATCATTGCACATCAAAAATAAATACGAATAGCAAATAGTAATATCCGTTAACATATTAAGGAAATACGGTTAACGCCCCTCATATATATGTGAAAAATTTACGGTCTGATATAAAATATATAATAAATGCCAATCAATACGTGGGTAACGGTGATTGAATGTTCATTTTGCCAGAAAATGTCTCAGAGGATGTCTGATATAAAAGAACATTTTGTGCCTACTGAGTGGGCATGTACCTTAATGATGCCCATGAATAAAAACGGGTTCTTAATGTATACACTAGTTAATATAACTACAAGTGAAACCTGTCTAAACCGGACACCAAGGTAATCTCTGTAATCTTGTGGTTATGATGGGTTTTTTTCTTGATCATTTATAATTATCCTCAGAGGTTATGTATGTTAATGATTGCGAAGCGCTCCAATACATGGCCCTATTTTACTGTGGAACCTCTCTAAAACTGGACTACCCTGAGGGTTCCTGGGGGACCCCTCCCAAGCTGTCCGGTTTTCCCAAGCTGTCCGTTTAGAGAGGTTTCACACTGTAGTTTAAAAA
The DNA here is from genome assembly GCA_029237695.1 of Conchocele bisecta. NCBI lineage: Eukaryota > Metazoa > Mollusca > Bivalvia > Lucinida > Thyasiridae > Conchocele > Conchocele bisecta. The sequence continues at coordinate 71,737,300 of CM055279.1, read as the reverse complement.
AGTCAGTGGCCTAGAAAGTGATTAAACAGAATGGGAACAACTAATTTGATTGCAGATTTATATCGCACTTGTACATATAAGTTAGCATGTAAACATGTAGGATAAGTTAAAACAATGTTAACTTTATAATATTGAAAAATAACGAGCGTTGGCAACGCTAGTATTTTTCAGCTGTAACAAACATGTAACTAAATTATTTTATTTAAATTAATACATAAGCGTCTATAATGGGAACCTTTTTCTAAATTTGTAATATTATCACTTCACAATAAAAAACAATACATTACAGTTCCACATTTTAAATTACTGGTAACATAATTCCAGCACAAAAATATTGACACAATTCCATAACATTTTGATTGGCCCGTAGCAAGTCTCTGTCCAAAATGTATCCCAGTAAACTCCCCACGCCGAACTACTTTCTACAGGTCGCTGTCAGTGCTGTCAATGTAAACAAATAAATGGCTGCCGTCTGTCAAAATAAACACATTTTCTTGATGATTTTATTTCGAATGCTGGAACAATAAGGAATGAATGGTCTTTTTTGTGGAATTTATCGCGGATATAAACTTGGAAAAGTCGCGGGAATCACTGGACGAGTCCTTCCGGCCTTCGTCCAGTATTCCCCTCGACTTTTCCAAGTTCATTACTCCGATAAATTCCACAAAAAGGCCATTCATTCCTATAATGTATAGAGAAAATGCTAAAGTATGCCAAGCCAAATTATCTCGTGTGTAATGTAATGCAAATTTTTGGGAATGTAATCAGACAGAAGGTGGTCCGTTGATTTATAAATGTCACTTTTTGTGATTGAAGCGAAACACAACATATTGGATATCTGAGACATCAATATGAGACACAGTCACTTTAAATATTAGAATATAAATAAGAAAACCAGGCTAGTGTCTTTTGTCGAGGTATTCCTACCGTTTTCGAGCTGAACCTGATAAACCTAATATCAAAAGACACCAGCCTGGTATTCTATTTATCAGGTAACATTTTTATAAGCTCGAAAATGACCACATATGACGTCGTTAATCTATGGACAGAAAAGCGGACTTGTTTACTTTGCGTTATTACACTGACGTCATTCGGTAATGTCACGTGACGTCCATCCGACCCATGAACGTCAGTTTTCACACTTCGTTGTAACCCGGATGTGTGTACTCAGGTCAAGGCGTGATACCACACTATGTTAATCAGTCCAGTACGTATTCGGTCAATACAGAGCAAGATTACCTGATAAATAAGAGACTCTTACCAACATTCCGTCTCGTTGCAACATTCCTGGCCAGCTGGACAGATCTTGCACAAGTTGCATTCACGGCATGTGTACTGAAGTAGTTTATTGAAAACAATTGTACATGTCAATGTTAACATATCTTTTATATGTAATAATCTGATCAATAATAAGGCAATGTACTCAAAATGTTTATATGTGATCAATTGACTCCAATCTGTATGTACAATTTTGTTAAAAGATGTATGTGCTAATGTGTTGGGTTTGTACTTTTTGGCTAACTAATTATCTCGAACTTCAGCCAAGCCTGTGTCAACTTAGCAAGCATCGGAAAACACGTATATTAACTTTAGCCGGTATACGGCGATGTACTATGCGCTACTTAAAGCAAATTCAAGGAGTGTATCTGCTATGACAAGCCCTATAAAGTCGTTCCCTGTCTACCAATAATAGTGAAATCATAATAGATTATTAGAAAAAAATACAGCCTGTCCACACGACCACAGAAAGGGCTATAACACAACAAATAAGTGTATAATAAGTTTATACCAACAACTTTATTTAGGAAATTTGATATTATAATTCATTGATAACATAAAACTGTCTACTTATATGCTATGGTGACTAAATTTAATATTGACCATACAACCAATACACATAGATATGCATTATCACCAATATACACTCTAAACAACACACATAAAACAAACCCCCCTCTGGGAACATTGTCACATCCTATAATAAGTAACGACTAATGAATAAGAGAGGTCTGATGTATAGGTGTTATTCCACTTTATAAAATAAAAGGATTAATGATAGATTGTAAATAATGGTCTATATACCACTATGGTCAGTAAAAATGTATTATCTTTGAACTCAATGATTGGATTTCTTTATGTGGAAGAAGGGCCAACTCAGTGATGGAGTTCAAATTGGAAGACGGGGCTAATTCAATGATGGAGGTCTCAATGGAAGAAGGGACATACTAAATGATGGAGTTTACAGTGGAAAAAGGGCCAACATAATTGATGGTTTGTTCTCAGTAGAATCGGGGCTAACTCAGTGATGGAGATTCGTCCTCAATGATGGAGCTGTCAGCGGAAAGAAGTGGGACCAACTTAATGATGGAGGTCTCAGTGGGAAAAAGAAGGCAATTCAATGTATGGAAAAGGGGTGCTAACTTAGTGTATGAGTTTTAGGTAGAATAAGGGGTCTAATCAGTGATGAAGGTCTCAGTGGAATATAGGGGTTAACTTAATGATGGAGGTCTCAGTGGGAAGATAGGGGCTAATTAAAATGATGGATTTTTTGGTGGAATAAGGGGTCTACTCAGTGATGAAGGTCTCAGTGGAAGATAGGGGCTAACCTAATGATGGAGGTCTCAGTGGAAGATAGGGCTAACATAATGATGGAGGTCTCAGTGGATGATAGGGGCTAATTTAATGATGGAAGTTCCAGTGTGAATAAGGGGTCAACTCAATGATGGCGTTCACAGTGGAACAGAAGGTGCTTGACACAGTGATGGTGTTTCTTAGTAGGTCCGGCCGTGTACATTTACGTCGAAAAGTTTATAATAGTTTCTCCATCATGTACAATTTTCAATATTAGTTGAAGGATTGCTTTAATATATTTGGACAGTTTCATTCATTTGTGTGACGCACTCGCACCACCAATGACATGACAATGAGTCCAATATGCAATGGGGGCATATGCATGTTTTACAATGTCTATGATTATTCCATAGCTCTGCCATGATTATTTTATATCCAATGACTAGGTCAAATAAGGATATGTTTTTTAGAAAGTCTCATGCTGCGGTAAATATTTATTTTATTTTACTGATGGTGACCTCGCGTGGTATCAGGCTATTTTCCTATGCAAACATGGACATGATATTTTTAAGTATTTATGCTAATTAAATGTGTAACCTGAAAAAATAATATTTTCGACAAATTATAAAGTATGATCATTGCACATCAAAAAATAAATACGAATAGCAAATAGTAATATCCGTTAACATATTAAGGAAATACGGTTAACGCCCCTCATATATATGTGAAAATTTACGTCTGATATAAAATATATAATAATGCCAATCAATACGTGGGGTAACGGTGATTGAATGTTCATTTTGCCAGAAAATGTCTCAGAGGATGTCTGATATAAAGAACATTTTGTGCCTACTGAGTGGGCATGTACCTTTAATGATGCCCATGAATAAAACGGTTCTTAATGTATACACTAGTTAATATAACTACAGTGAAACCTGTCTAAACCGGACACCAAGGTAATCTCTGTAATATTGTGGTTGATGGGTTTCTTGATCATTTATATATCTCAGAGGTTAATGTATGTTAATGATTGCGAAGCGCTCCAATACATGCCCTATTTACTGTGGAACCTCTCTAAACTGGACACCCTGGGGACCTCCCAAGCTGTCCGGTTCCCAAGCTGTCCGGTTTAGAGAGGTTTCACTGTTGTTTAAAGTCAGTGGCCTAGAAAGTGATTAAACAGAATGGGAACAACTAATTTGAATGCAGATTTATATCGCACTTGTACATATAAGTAGCATGTAAACATGAGGATAAGTTAAAACAATGTTAACTTTATAATATTGAAAAATAACGAGCGTTGGCAACGCTAGTATTTTTCAGCTGTACAAACATGTAACTAAATTATTTTATTTAAATTAATTACATAAGCGTCTATAATGGGAACCTTTTTCTAAATTTGTTATAATATTATCACTTCACAATAAAAATACATACAGTTCACATTTTAAAATTACTGGTACATAATTCCAGCACAAAAATATTTACACAATTCCCTAACATTTGATTGCCCGTAGCAAGTCTCTGTCCAAAATGTAATAATCCCAGTAAACTCCCACGCCGAACTACTTTCTACAGGTGCGCTATCAGTGCTGTCAATGTAAACAAATGGCTGCCGTCTGTCAAAATAAACACATTTTCTTGATGATTTTATTTCGAATGCTGGAATTATAAGGAATGAATGGTCTTTTTGTGGAATTTATCGCGGATATAAACTTGGAAAAGTCGCGGGAATACTGGACGAGTCCTTCCGGCCTTCGTCCAGTATTCCCTCGACTTTTCTAAGTTCATACCCAGATAAATTCCACAAAAAGGCCATTCATTCCTATAATGTATAGAGAAAATGCTAAAGTATGCCAAGCCAAATTATCTTCGTGTAGAATGTAATGCAATTTTTGGGAATGTAATCAGACAGAATGGTTCCGTTGATTTATAAATGTCACTCTTTGTGATTGAAGCGAAACACAACATATTGGATATCTGAGACATCATATGAGACACAGTCACTTTAAATATTAGAATATAAATAGAGAAAACCAGGCTGTGTCTTTTGTCGAGGTATTCCTACCGTTTTCGAGCTGAACCTGATAAACCTAATATCAAAAGACACCAGCCTGGTATTCTATTTATCAGGTAACATTTTATGCTCGAAAATGACCACATATGACGTCGTTATCTATGGACAGAAAAGCGGACTTGTTTACTTTGCGTCATTACACTGACGTCATTCGGTAATGTCACGTGACGTCATCCGACCCATGGAACGTCCAGTTTTTCACTTCGTTGTAACCCGGATGTGTGTATCAGGTCAAGGCGTGATACAACACTATGTTATCAGTCAGTACGTATTCGGTCAATACAGAGCAGATTACCTGATAAATAAGAACTCTTACCAACATTCCGTCTCGTTGCAACATTCCTGGCCAGCTGGACAGATCTTGTCACAAGTTGCATTCACGGCTGTGTTACTGAAGTAGTTTATTGAAAACAATTGTACATGTCAATGTTAACATATCTTTTATATGTAATAATCTGATCAATAATAGGCAATGTACTCAAATGTTTATATGTGATCAATTGACTCCAATCTGTATGTACAATTTTGTTAAAAGATGTATGTGCTAATGTGTTGGGTTTGTACTTTTTTTGCTAACTAATTATCTCGAACTTCAGCCAGACCTGTGTCAACGTAGCAAGCATCGGAAAACACGTATATTAACTTTAAGCCGGTATACGGCGATGGTACCTATGCGCTACTTAAAGCAATTCAAGGAGTGTATCTGCTATTGACAAGCCCCATAAAGTCGTTCCCTGGTCTACCAATAATAGTGAAATCATATATTATTAGAAAAAATACAGCCTGTCCACACCACCACAGAAAGGGCTATAACACAACAAATAAGTGTATAATAAGTTTATACCAACAACTTTATTTAGGAAATTTGATATTATAATTCATTGATAACATAAAACTGTCTACTTATATGCTAATGTGACTAAAATTTAATATTGACCATACAACCAATACACATAGATATGCATTATCACCAATATACACTCATAAACAACACACATAACAAATCCCCCTCTGGGAACATTGTCCACATCTCCATATATAAGTACTAACTGAATAAGAGAGGTCTGATGTATAGGTGTTATTCCACTTATAAAATAAAAGGAATTAATGATAGATTGTAAATGGTCTATATACCACTATGGTCAGTAAAAATGTATTATCTTTGAACTCAATGATTGGATTTCTTATGTGGAAGAAGGGCCAACTCAGTGATGGAGTTCAAATTGGAAGACGGGGCTAATTCAATGATGGAGGTCTCAATGGAAGAAGGGGACCTACTAAATGATGGAGTTTACAGTGGAAAAAGGGCCAAAAAATGATGGTGTTCTCAGTAGAACGGGGCTAACTCAGTGATGGAGATTCGTCTCAATGATGGAGCTGTCAGTGGAAGAAGGGGACCAACTTAATGATGGAGGTCTCAGTGGGAAAAAGAAGGCAATTCAATGTATGGAAAAGGGGTGCTAACTCAGTGATGGAGTTTTCGGTAGAATAAGGGGTCTAATCAGTGATGAAGGTCTCAGTGGAATATAGGGGCTAACTTAATGATGGAGGTCTCAGTGGAAGATAGGGGCTAATTAAATGATGGAGTTTTTGGTGGAATAAGGGGTCTACTCAGTGATGAAGGACTCAGTGGAAGATAGGGGCTAACCTAATGATGGAGGTCTCAGTGGAAGATAGGGGCTAACATAATTGATGGAGGTCTTTAGTGGATGATAGGGGTCTAATTTAATGATGGAAGTTCCAGTGTGAATAAGGGGTCAACTCAATGATGGCGTTCACAGTGGAAGAAGGTGCTTGACACAGTGATGGTGTTCTTAGTAGGTCCGGCCGTGTACATTTACGTCGAAAAGTTTATAATAGTTTCTCCATCATGTACTATCTTCAATATTAGTTGAAGGATTGCTTTAATATTTGGACAGTTCATTCATTTGTGTGACGCACTCGCACCACCAATGACATGACAATGAGTCCAATATGCAATGGGGGCATATGCATGTTTTACAATGTCTAGTTATTCCATAGCTCTGCCATGATTATTTTATATCCAATGACTAGGTCAAATAAGGATATGTTTTTAGAAAGTCTCATGCTGCGGTAATATTTATTTTACTGATGGTGACTCGCGGTGGTATCAGCTACTTTCCTATGCAAACAGACATGATATTTTTAAGTATTTATGCTAATTAAATGTGTAATCTGAAAAAAATAATATTTTCGACAAATTATAAAGTATGATCATTGCACATCAAAAAACAAATACGAATAGCAAATAGTAATATCCGTTAACATATTAAGGAAAATACGGTTAACGCCCCTCATATATATGTGAAAATTTACGTCTGATATAAAATATATAATAATGCCAATCAATACGTGGGGTAACGGTGATTGAATGTTCATTTTGCCAGAAAATGTCTCAGAGGATGTCTGATATAAAGAACATTTTGTGCCTACTGAGTGGGCATGTACCTTTAATGATGCCATGAATAAAAACGGTTCTTAATGTATACACTAGTTAATATAACTACAGTGAAACCTGTCTAAACCGGACACCAAGGTAATCTCTGTAATCTTGTGGTTGATGGGTTTCTTGATCATTTATAATTATCTCAGAGGTTAATGTATGTTAATGATTGCGAAGCGCTCCAATACATGCCCTATTTACTGTGGAACCTCTCTAAACTGGACACCCTGGGGACCTCCCAAGCTGTCCGGTTCCCAAGCTGTCCGGTTTAGAGAGGTTTCACTGTTGTTTAAAGTCGGTGGCCTAGAAAGTGATTAAACAGAATGGGAACAACTAATTTGATTGCAGATTTATATCGCACTTGTACATATAAGTAGCCTGTAAACATGAGGATAAGTTAAAACAATGTTAACTTTATAATATTGAAAAATAACGAGCGTTAGCAACGCTAGTATTTTTCAGCTGTACAAACATGTAACTAAATTATTTTATTTAAATTAATTACATAAGCGTCTATAATGGGAACCTTTTTCTAAATTTGTTATAATATATCACTTCACAATAAAAAATACATACAGTTCACATTTTAAATTACTGGTACATAATTCCAGCACAAAAATATTTACACAATTCCCTAACATTTGATTGGCCCGTAGCAAGTCTCTGTCCAAAAATGTATATCCCAGTAAACTCCCACGCCGAACTACTTTCTACAGGTGCGCTGTCAGTGCGTCAATGTAAACAAATGGCTGCCGTCTGTCAAAATAAACACATTTTCTTGATGATTTTTATTTCGAATGCTGGAATTATAAGGAATGAATGGTCTTTTTTGTGAATTTATCGCGGATATAAACTTGGAAAAGTTGCGGAATACTGGACGAGTCCTTCCGGCCTTCGTCCAGTATTCCCTCGACTTTTCCAAGTTCATACCCCGATAAATTCCACAAAAAGGCCATTCATTCCTATAATGTATAGAGAAAATGCTAAAGTATGCCAAGCCAAATTATCTTCGTGTAGAATGTAATGCAATTTTTGGGAATGTAATCAGACAGAATGGTTCCGTTGATTTATAAATGTCACTTTTTGTGATTGAAGCGAAACACAACATATTGGATATCTGAGACATCATATGAGACACAGTCACTTTAAATATTAGAATATAAATAAAGAAAACCAGGCTAGTGTCTTTTGTCGAGGTATTCCTACCGTTTTCGAGCTGAACCTGATAAACCTAATATCAAAAGACACCAGCCTGGTATTCTATTTATCAGGTAACATTTTATGCTCGAAAATGACCACATATGACGTCGTTATCTATGGACAGAAAAGCGGACTTGTTTACATTGCGTCATTACACTGACGTCATTCGGTAATGTCACGTGACGTCATCCGACCCATGGAACGTCAGTTTTCACTTCGTTGTAACCCGGATGTGTGTATCAGGTCAAGGCGTGATACAACACTATGTTATCAGTCAGTACGTATTCGGTCAATACAGAGCAGATTACCTGATAAATAAGAGACTCTTACCAACATTCCGTCTCGTTGCAACATTCCTGGCCAGCTGGACAGATCTTGTCACAAGTTGCATTCACGGCTGTGTTACTGAAGTAGTTTATTGAAAACAATTGTACATGTCAATGTTAACATATCTTTTATATGTAATAATCTGATCAATAATAGGCAATGTACTCAAAATGTTTATATGTGATCAATTGACTCCAATCTGTATGTACAATTTTGTTAAAAGATGTATGTGCTAATGTGTTGGTTTGTACTTTTTTGGCTAACTAATTATCTCGAACTTCAGCCAGACCTGTGTCAACTTAGCAAGCATCGGAAAACACGTATATTAACTTTAAGCCGTATACGGCGATGGTACCTATGCGCTACTTAAATGCAATTCAAGGAGTGTATCTGCTATTGACAAGCCCTATAAAGTCGTTCCCTGGTCTACCAATAATAGTGAAATCATAATAGATTATTAGAAAAAATACAGCCTGTCCACACGACCACAGAAAGGCTATAACACAACAAATAAGTGTATAATAAGTTTATACCAACAACTTTATTTAGGAAATTTGATATTATAATTCATTGATAACATAAAACTGTCTACTTATATGCTATGTGACTAAATTTAATATTGACCATACAACCAATACACATAGATATGCATTATCACCAATATACACTCATAAACAACACACATAACAAATCCCCCTCTGGGAACATTGTCACATCTCCATATATAAGTACGACTATGAATAAGAGAGGTCTGATGTATAGGTGTTATTCCACTTATAAAATAAAAGGAATTAATGATAGATTGTAAATGGTCTATATACCACTATGGTCAGTAAAAATGTATTATCTTTGAACTCAATGATTGGATTTCTTATGTGGAAGAAGGGCCAACTCAGTGATGGAGTTCAAATTGGAAGACGGGGCTAATTCAATGGTGGAGGTCTCAATGGAAGAAGGGACCTACTAAATGATGGAGTTTACAGTGGAAAAAAGGGCCGGCCAACATAATGATGGTGTTCTCAGTAGAACGGGGGTTAACTCAGTGATGGAGATTCGTCTCAATGATGGAGCTGTCAGTGGAAGAAGGGGACCAACTTAATGATGGAGGTCTCAGTGGGAAAAAGAAGCAATTCAATGTATGGAAAAGGGGTGCTAACTCAGTGATGGAGTTTTCGGTAGAATAAGGGGTCTAATCAGTGATGAAGGTCTCAGTGGAATATAGGGGCTAACTTAATGATGGAGGTCTCAGTGGAAGATAGGGGCTAATTAAATGATGCAGTATTTTTGGTGGAATAAGGGTCTACTCAGTGATGAAGGTCTCAGTGGAAGATAGGGCTAACCTAATGATGGAGGTCTCAGTGGAAGTAGGGGCTAACATAATGATGGAGGTCTCAGTGGATGATAGGGGCTAATTTAATGATGGAAGTTCCAGTGTGAATAAGGGGTCAACTCAATGATGGCGTTCACAGTGGAAGAAGGTGCTTGACACAGTGATGGTGTTCTTAGTAGGTCCGGCCGTGTACATTTACATCGAAAAGTTTATAATAGTTTCTCCATCATGTACTATCTTCAATATTAGTTGAAGGATTGCTTTAATATTTGGACAGTTCATTCATTTGTGTGACGCACTCGCACCACCAATGACATGACAATGAGTCCAATATGCAATGGGGGCATATGCATGTTTTACAATGTCTAGTTATTCCATAGCTCTGCCATGATTATTTTATATCCAATGACTAGGTCAAATAAGGATATGTTTTTAGAAAGTCTCATGCTGCGGTAATATTTATTTTACTGATGGTGACTCGCGGTGGTATCAGGCTATTTTCCTATGCAAACAGGACATGATATTTTTAAGTATTTATGCTAATTAAATGTGTAACCTGAAAAAATAATATTTTCGACAAATTATAAAGTATGATCATTGCACATCAAAAAATAAATACGAATAGCAAATAGTAATATCCGTTAACATATTAAGGAAATACGGTTAACGCCCTCATATATATGTGAAAATTTACGTCTGATATAAAATATATAATAATGCCAATCAATACGTGGGGTAACGGTGATTGAATGTTCATTTTGCCAGAAAATGTCTCAGAGGATGTCTGATATAAAGAACATTTTGTGCCTACTGAGTGGGCATGTACCTTTAATGATGCCCATGAATAAAACGGGTTCTTAATGTATACACTAGTTAATATAACTACAGTGAAACCTGTCTAAACCGGACACCAAGGTATCTCTGTAATCTTGTGGTTGATGGGTTTCTTGATCATTTTATAATTATCTCAGGAGGTTAATGTATGTTAATGATTGCGAAGCGCTCCAATACATGCCCTATTTACTGTGGAACCTCTCTAAACTGGACACCCTGGGGACCTCCCAAGCTGTCCGGTTCCCAAGCTGTCCGGTTTAGAGAGGTTTCACTGTAGTTTAAAGTCAGTGGCCTAGAAAGTGATTAAACAGAATGGGAACAACTAATTTGATTGCAGATTTATATCGCACTTGTACATATAAAGTAGCATGTAAACATGAGGATAAGTTAAAACAATGTTAACTTTATAATATGAAAAATAACGAGCGTTGGCAACGCTAGTATTTTCAGCTGTACAAACATGTAACTAAATTATTTTATTTAAATTAATTACATAAGCTCTATAATGGGAACCTTTTTCTAAATTTAGTTATAATATTATCACTCACAATAAAAATACATACAGTTCACATTTTAAATTACTGGTACATAATTCCAGCACAAAAATATTGACACAATTCCATAACATTTGATTGGCCCGTAGCAAGTCTCTGTCCAAAATGTATATCCCAGTAAACTCCCACGCCGAACTACTTTCTACAGGTGCGCTGTCAGTGCTGTCAATGTAAACAAATGGCTGCCGTCTGTCAAAATAAACACATTTTCTTGATGATTTTATTTCGAATGCTGGAACTATAAGGAATGAATGGTCTTTTTGTGGAATTTATCGCGGATATAAACTTGGAAAAGTCGCGGGAATACTGGACGAGTCCTTCCGGCCTTCGTCCAGTATTCCCTCGACTTTTCCAAGTTCATACTCCGATAAATTCCACAAAAAGGCCATTCATTCCTATAATGTATAGAGAAAATGCTAAAGTATGCCAAGCCAAATTATCTTCGTGTAGAATGTAATGCAATTTTTGGGAATGTAATCAGACAGAATGGTTCCGTTGATTTATAAATGTCACTTTTTGTGATTGAAGCGAAACACAACATATTGGATATCTGAGACATCATATGAAGACACAGTCACTTTAAATAAATATTAATAATAAATAAAGAAAACCAGGCTAGTGTCTTTTGTCGAGGTACTCCTACCGTTTTTCGAGCTGAACCTGATAAACCTAATATCAAAAGAAACACCAGCCTGGTATTCTATTTATCAGTAACATTTTTATTGCTCGAAAATGACCACATATGACTCGTTAAATCTATTGGACAGAAAAGCGACTTGTTACTTTTTGCGTTATTACACACTGACGTCATTCGGTAATGTCACGTGACGTCATCCGACCCATGGAACGTCAGTTTTCACTTCGTTGTAACCCGGATGTGTGTATCAGGTCAAGGCGTGATACAACACTATGTTATCAGTCAGTACGTATTCGGTCAATAAAAACATTAAAAAAAAAGAACAGATTACCTGATAAATAAGAGACTCTTACCAACATTCCCGTCTCGTGCACATTCCTGGCCAGCTGGACAGATCTTGTCACAAGTTGCATCACGGCTGTGTTACTGAAAGTAGTTTTTTATTGAAACAATTGTACATGTCCAATGTTAAACATATCTTTTATATGTAATAAATCTGATCATAATAGGCAATGTACTCAAAAACTGTTTAATAGTGATCAATTGACTCATCTGTAATGTACAATTTTGTTAAAAATGATGTATGTGCTAATGTGTTGGGTTTGTACTTTTTTTGCTAACTAATTATCTCGAAACTTCAGCCAGACCTGTGTCAACTTAGCAAGCATCGAAAAAACACGTATATTAACTTTAAGCCGGTATACGGCGATTGTAACCTATGCGCTACTTTAAAGCCAAAAAATTCAAGGAGTGTATCTGCTATTGACTAAGCCCTATAAATCGTTCCCTGGTCTACCAATAATAGTGAAATCATAATAGATTATTAAAAAAATACAGCCTGTCCACACGACCACAGAAAGGGCTATAACACAAACAAAATAAGTGTATAAAAGAAGTTTATACCAAACAACTTTATTTAGGAAATTTGATATTATAATTCATTGATAACATAAAAACTGTCTACTTATATGCTAGTGACTAATTTATATTGACCATACAACCAATACACATAGATATCATTATCACCAATATACACTCATAAACAACACACATAACAAACCCCCCTCTGGGAACATTGTCACATCTCCATATATAAGTACGACTATGAATAAGAGAGGTCTGATGTATAGGTGTTATTCCACTTATAAAATAAAAGGAATTAATGATAGATTGTAAATGGTCTATATACCACTATGGTCAGTAAAAATGTATTATCTTTGAACTCAATGATTGGATTTCTTATGTGGAAGAAGGGCCAACTCAGTGATGGAGTTCAAATTGGAAGACGGGGCTAATTCAATGATGGAGGTCTCAATGGAAGAAGGGGACATACTAAATGATGGAGTTTACAGTGGAAAAAGGGCCAACATAATGATGGTGTTCTCAGTAGAACGGGGCTAACTCAGTGATGGAGATTCGTCTCAATGATGGAGCTGTCAGCGGAAGAAGGGGACCAACTTAATGATGGAGGTCTCAGTGGGAAAAAGAAGGCAATTCAATGTATGGAAAAGGGGTGCTAACTTAGTGATGGAGTTTTAGGTAGAATAAGGGGTCTAATCAGTGATGAAGGTCTCAGTGGAATATAGGGGTTAACTTAATGATGGAGGTCTCAGTGGAAGATAGGGGCTAATTAAATGATGGAGTTTTTGGTGGAATAAGGGGTCTACTCAGTGATGAAGGTCTCAGTGGAAGATAGGGGCTAACCTAATGATGGAGGTCTCAGTGGAAGATAGGGGCTAACATAATGATGGAGGTCTCAGTGGATGATAGGGGCTAATTTAATGATGGAAGTTCCAGTGTGAATAAGGGGTCAACTCAATGATGGCGTTCACAGTGGAAGAAGGTGCTTGACACAGTGATGGTGTTCTTAGTAGGTCCGGCCGTGTACATTTACGTCGAAAAGTTTATAATAGTTTCTCCATCATGTACAATCTTCAATATTAGTTGAAGGATTGCTTTAATATTTGGACAGTTCATTCATTTGTGTGACGCACTCGCACCACCAATGACATGACAATGAGTCCAATATGCAATGGGGGCATATGCATGTTTTACAATGTAGTTATCCATAGCTCTGCCATGATTATTTTATATCCAATGACTAGGTCAAATAAGGATAGTTTTTAGAAAGTCTCATGCTGCGGTAATATTTATTTTACTGATGGTGACTCGCGGTGGTATCAGGCTATTTTCCTATGCAAACAGGACATGATATTTTTAAGTATTTATGCTAATTAAATGTGTAACCTGAAAAAATAATATTTTCGACTAAATATAAAGTATGATCATTGCACATCAAAAAATAAATACGAATAGCAAATAGTAATATCCGTTAACATATTAAGGAAATACGGTTAACGCCCCTCATATATATGTGAAAATTTACGTCTGATATAAAAATATATAATAATGCCAATCAATACGTGGGGGTAACGGTGATTGAATGTTCATTTTGCCAGAAAATGTCTCAGAGGATGTCTGATATAAAGAACATTTTGTGCCTACTGAGTGGGCATGTACCTTTAATGATGCCCATGAATAAAACGGTTCTTAATGTATACACTAGTTAATATAACTACAGTGAAACCTGTCTAAACCGGACACCAAGGTAATCTCTGTAATATTGTGGTTGATGGGTTTCTTGATCATTTATAATTATCTCAGAGGTTAATGTATGTTAATGATTGCGAAGCGCTCCAATACATGCCCTATTTACTGTGGAACCTCTCTAAACTGGACACCCTGGGGACCTCCCAAGCTGTCCGGTTCCCAAGCTGTCCGGTTTAGAGAGGTTTCACTGTTGTTTAAAGTCAGTGGCCTAGAAAGTGATTAAACAGAATGGGAACAACTAATTTGAATGCAGATTTATATCGCACTTGTACATATAAGTAGCATGTAAACATGAGGATAAGTTAAAACAATGTTAACTTTATAATATTGAAAAATAACGAGCGTTGGCAACGCTAGTATTTTTCAGCTGTACAAACATGTAACTAAATTATTTTATTTAAATTAATTACATAAGCGTCTATAATGGGAACCTTTTTCTAAATTTGTTATAATATTATCACTTCACAATAAAAATACATACAGTTCACATTTTAAATTACTGGTACATAATTCCAGCACAAAAATATTTACACAATTCCCTAACATTTGATTGGCCCGTAGCAAGTCTCTGTCCAAAATGTATATCCCAGTAAACTCCCACGCCGAACTACTTTCTACAGGTGCGCTATCAGTGCTGTCAATGTAAACAAATGGTTGCCGTCTGTCAAAATAAACACATTTTCTTGATGATTTTATTTCGAATGCTGGAATTATAAGGAATGAATGGTCTTTTTGTGGAATTTATCGCGGATATAAACTTGGAAAAGTCGCGGGAATACTGGACGAGTCCTTCCGGCCTTCGTCCAGTATTCCCTCGACTTTTCTAAGTTCATACCCAGATAAATTCCACAAAAAGGCCATTCATTCCTATAATGTATAGAGAAAATGCTAAAGTATGCCAAGCCAAATTATCTTCGTGTAGAATGTAATGCAATTTTTGGGAATGTAATCAGACAGAATGGTTCCGTTGATTTATAAATGTCACTTTTTGTGATTGAAGCGAAACACAACATATTGGATATCTGAGACATCATATGAGACACAGTCACTTTAAATATTAGAATATAAATAGAGAAAACCAGGCTAGTGTCTTTTGTCGAGGTATTCCTACCGTTTTCGAGCTGAACCTGATAAATCTAATATCAAAATACACCAGCCTGGTATTCTATTTATCAGGTAACATTTTATGCTCGAAAATGACCACATATGACGTCGTTATCTATGGACAGAAAAGCGGACTTGTTTACTTTGCGTTATTACACTGACGTCATTCGGTAATGTCACGTGACGTCATCCGACCCATGGAACGTCAGTTTTCACTTCGTTGTAACCCGGATGTGTGTATCAGGTCAAGGCGTGATACAACACTATGTTATCAGTCAGTACGTATTCGGTCAATACAGAGCAGGTTACCTGATAAATAAGAGACTCTTACCAACATTCCGTCACGTTGCAACATTCCTGGCCAGCTGGACAGATCTTGTCACAAGTTGCTGTGTAACTGAAGTAGTTTATTGAAAACAATTGTACATGTCAATGTTAACATATCTTTTATATGTAATAATCTGATCAATAATAGGCAATGTACTCAAAATGTTTATATGTGATCAATTGACTCCAATCTGTATGTACAATGTTGTTAAAAGATGTATGTGCTAATGTGTTGGGTTTGTACTTTTTTTGGCTAACTAATTATCTCGAACTTCAGCCAGTCCTGCGTCAACGTAGCAAGCATCGGAAAACACGTATATTAACTTTAAGCCGGTATACGGCGATGGTACCCATGCGCTACTTAAAGCAATTCAAGGAGTGTATCTGTTATTGACAAGCCCTATAAAGTCGTTCCCTGGTCTACCAATAATAGTGAAATCATAATAGATTATTAGAAAAAATACAGCCTGTCCACACGACCACAGAAAGGGCTATAACACAACAAATAAGTGTATAATAAGTTTATACCAACAACTTTATTTAGGAAATTTGATATAATTCATTGATAACATAAAACTGTCTACTTATATGCTATGTGACTAAATTTAATATTGACCATACAACCAATACACATAGATATGCATTATCACCAATATACACTCATAAACAACACACATAACAAATCCCCCTCTGGGAACATTGTCACATCTCCATATATAAGTACGACTATGAATAAGAGAGGTCTGATGTATAGGTGTTATTCCACTTATAAAATAAAAGGAATTAATGATAGATTGTAAATGGTCTATATACAACTATGGTCAGTAAAAATGTATTATCTTTGAACTCAATAATTGGATTTCTTATGTGGAAGAAGGGCCAACTCAGTGATGGAGTTCAAATTGGAAGACGGGGCTAATTCAATGATGGAGGTCTCAATGGAAGAAGGGGACCTACTAAATGATGGAGTTTACAGTGGAAAAAGGGCCAACATAATGATGGTGTTCTCAGTAGAACGGGGCTAACTCAGTGATGGAGATTCGTCTCAATGATGGAGCTGTCAGTGGAAGAAGGGGGCCAACTTAATGATGGAGGTCTCAGTGGGAAAAAGAAGGCAATTCAATGTATGGAAAAAGGGTGCTAACTCAGTGATGGAGTTTTCGGTGGAATAACGGGTCTAATCAATGATGAAGATCTCAGTGGGAGATAGGGGCTAACTTAATGATGGAAGTCTCAGTGGAAGATATGGGCTAATTAAATGATGGAGTATTTGGTGGAATAAGGGGTCTACTCAGTGAGGAAGGTCTGAGTGGAAGATAGGGGCTAACTTAATGATGGAGGTCTCAGTTGAAGATAGGGGCTAGCTTAATGATGGAAGTTCCAGTGTGAATAAGGGGTCAACTCAACGATGGCGTTCTCAGTGGAAGAAGGTGCTTGACACAGTGATGGTGTTCTTAGTAGGTTATCTTAATGATAGAGTTCACAGTGTAAGAAGGGTGCTAACCTAGTGATGGAGTTCCCAGTGGAATACGAGGCTAATTCAGTGATGGAGTTCTCAGTGGAAGAGAGGGATCAACTCATACAATGATAGAGCTTTCAGGCTAGGGATATTAACATTATGTCATCTATGCTTCATCTTTTGATATATTTAAGCATGTCAACCAGTTACCATCCATACAAACGCCTCAGTAAAATACACAATATACATAGAGATGTGACAACAAAATCCCCAAGTAAGGGTACACATTAATACTGTTTGATTGCTGTTAGGTAAGTTTTGTAATTTGCTGATGTGTAACATATGTCGGTCATACTTATTATTATATATCAATGTAAATCACAATCGCCACATGAGGTATTGACCATAATAATTGAAATTACATTTCTATTTGCAAAACAATAAACATCATAAAGGTGAACCTGTAACGCAACCGTTCCAAATAGGTATAATAGTGTGTAGTATAGACAAAATTAGTTAATATCTTAAGTGGTATGTAAGTAAATACGGTGGTAAAATGGCATGTAAACAAATATATAGTGGTTAAAGATGGGCAATCGAGGTTAGTATTTGAAAATGAACATTGTTAGCAGGAGTTGCATGTTGTATTGTCAACATTTACGGTAAGTAGTATTGGAAGTTAGCATAATGTAAATCAGGTTGTTAGGGTTGAAATAGGGTTTAAATGCTGGAACAATAACGTTACTAAACTACATTCATCGATTATAATATATTGTATGTTACAATAATATAATGTCAAAATAATATAAACTTCACTTTTGTTGCTTCTGTGATCATGGTAAAGGTCAGAAATTCCTGTGTAAAGGATTAACATTTCTCACATAACATAGCCAAATTTGACATACCGTACAATATTACAATATATGGCAATAGTATGTTGAGAACAATAACATATATGTTTGTACGGTTTTGTCCTTGGGAGACAAAAATGGCGTGTTAAACGTTTTATACGTTCAAGAACCCTCCATGCCACCGTAAGAAATATTAAAATTATTATGCAGGTGTAGTGAATAAATTTAAATGTACCATGAACACACTGAATCAGTTACAAATCAACAGAAGTTAAAAATAAAAACAATTACATTGTAAATAAACCAAACAGGTGCAAAGCTATATGTTTCCAACGGAAAGATTAATAGGATAAAAATGTGTGATCACAGATACAGATCAACAGTTCAGTGATTGATACTGTGTTTATGCAATAAAAAGTAAAGCTATCATTTGTACGAATTAACTAAGATTGTTTAGTAAACTAAGAATAATAATAATAATATGTCACTTGTTCAGTAACACAATTTACGATAAGTATTAGGGGATGAATAGCATTATAGTTAGGAATAGTCAATATTATGGGAATAATAGCTTTAGGATTAGGTCAGTAGACAGTTATCGAGTCACTGACCAAACAGATATTGTATAGTTAGATCTTGTCAAAATTGTTGAATACTAGTAATCCTAGGGGATGTGTTTAGTAACACAGGTAGGGATAAGCCTTAGGGAATAAATAGCACTAGGGTTAGGTCAGCAGTCAAAATTATGGATAAGCCTTAGGGGATGAAAAGCACTAGGGTAAGGTCAGCAGTCAAAATTAGGGGATCTTGTCAACAAATGTTGAGTAATAGTAATAACTGTAGGGAATGTGTCTAGTAACACAGGTATGGATAAGCATTTGGGGGTGAATAGTACTAGGGTTATGTCAGCAGTCAAAATAAAGAGATGAATAGCATTAGGGTTAGCTCAATATTGAATATTGAATAAATAAACTAAACCACACTGTATAGTTTGCACCTATTTAGCGTCTATCGTGTATAAACAATAATATTACAACATGGCTAAAAAATATGTATAACAATGCATACAATTGCAATTTTACAATATCACCCCTATTGACGTTATAATAAAAATAAACTGTTTAAAAAATGAAAATAACAACATTTTCATTTTAATTTTTACAACCATATTAATTATTATAAAAAAATATCCAGATTAATTCAGAAATGACAAATGTGTTATCTGAAACCTGCATCAACAAATAATAATATAAAACAATGCAGATCCAAGCAATAAGCTGATCAATAATAGGCAATATACTAAAAATGTTTATATGTGATCAATTGACTCCAATCTGTATGTACAATTGTGTTAACAAATATATGTGCTAATGTGTTGGGTTTGTATTTTGTTTGGCTAACTTATTGTCTCGGACTTCAGCCAGACCTGTGTCAACGTAGCAAGCATCGGCACACTCGTATATATTAACTTTAAGCCGGTATACGGCGATAGTACCTATGCGCTACCTAAAGCAAGTCAATGAGTGTATCTGCTATTGACAAGCCCTATAAAGTCGTTCCCTGGTCTACCAACAATAGTGAAATCATAATAGAGAATTAGAAAAATACAGCCTGTCCACACGACAACAGAAATGGTCATAACACAACAAATAGGTGTGTAATACTTTTATACCAACAACTTTATTAAGGAAATTTGATATTATAATTCATTGATAACATAAAACTATCTAAATATATGCAATGTGACTAAATTTAATATTTACCATACAACCAATACACATAGATATGCATCATCAACAATATAGCATTTTAGCTCATAACAGGCTAATTATAGTGTCATAACAGGTTGGTAAGTGTACCATGTGGTAAGCGTATATAGTTATACATATAATAACAACAAATCAAAAGTGCATGGTTATATGGTAAAATAAAAAATATGTAGTATCAGCCAGTGTCATTGCCATGCTCTGTGCATGAATTATATAAGGTTACCATAGTAACCACTCACAACACAGGCACAAAACAAACCAAAACCATCTCGCTGTCAATATCATATTTGTATGTAGTATTATTAGTATGCATATTATATTCTTACACCATCTGGTATTATGCATGGTACACGAGTATAATGAACTATACATGTACATACTCACTCACCACCATAACCATAGATCCATACATGCATACTAGCAGATACATGCATATATAAACATATATATGCAAATATATACACTCATAAACAACACACATAACAAATCCCCCTCTTGGAAAATTGTCACACCTCCATATATAAGTACAACTATGAATACGATAGATCTGATGTGTAGATGTTATTCCACTTATAAAATAAAAGGAATTAATTATAGGTTGTAAATGGTCTATATACCACTATGGTCAGTACAAAATTATTATCTTTGAACTCAATGATTGTAGTTATTATATGGAAAAAGGGCCAACTCAGTGATGGAGTTCAAATTGGAAGACGGGGCTAATTCAATGATGGAGGTCTCAATGGCAGAATGGGCCTACTAAATGATAGAGTTTACAGTGGAAAAAGGGCCAACATAATGATGGTGTTCAAGTTGTCAGTAGAACGGGGCCTTCCGGCCTTCGTCCAGTATTCCCGCGACTTTTCCAAGTTTATACCCCGATAAATTCCACAAAAAGGCCATTCATTCCTATAATGTATAGAGAAAATGCTAAAGTATGCCATGTAGAATATAATGCAATTTTGGGAATGTAATCAGATAGAATGGTTCCGTTGATTTATAAATGTCAGTTTCTGTGATTGAAGCGAAAAACAACATTTTGGATATCTGAGACATCATCTGAGACAGTCACTTTAAATATTAGAAAATAAATAGAGAAAACCAGGCTAGTGTCTTTTGCCGAGGTATTCCTACCGTTTCCGAGCTGAACCTGATAAACCTAATATCAAAAGGCACTGGCCTGGTATTCTATTTATCAGGTAACATTTTATGCTCGAAAATGACCACATATGACGTCTTTATCTATGGACAGAGAAGCGGACTTGTTTACTTTGCGTCATTACACTGACGTCATTCGGTAATGTCACGTGACGTCATCCGACCAATGGAACGTTTTCACTTCGTTGTAACCCGGATGTGTGTATCAGGTCAATGCGTAATGCAACACTATGTTATCAGTTAGTACGTATTCGGTCAATACAGAGCAGGTTACCTGATAAATAAGAGACTCTTACCAACAGTTCGTCTCGTTGCAACATTCCTGGCCTTCTGGACAGTACATGTTACAAGCTGCCATCACGGCTGCCGCTGAAGATACATATTTAGAGGATCGTCTGTTTGTTTGTTTGTTTGTTGGGCTTTACGGTATATCAACAGCTAAGGATATTTAAGGCCGGGTCAATGGGTTTAGAACTAAATCCTATATATTACCTGTACAAATGGAAGGGGAAATCCCAAAATCAGAACTGAATATTTACAATGAAAAAACTATATATTCAGCCCTGAAATCAGAATAATCCTTATCTGATGCCACGTCCTCGCCACACCAGAATCACTTGGCCCCCTCCCATAATCAGTTGGATCAGTAATAATCTTACTACTTGTATAATGGATGATAACCCAATTCAACTCCCAGGTAACAAAAGAGACAATTTTGAAAGATAAAAACATACCTGAGGGCCAAACCAGGCAAATCATGATTCCTATAAGGAGGAACCCCTACCGTTAATTTACGCATTCGCGTCCGCCCAACGAACCACCCACTTAGAGAATCGTAGATGTTAGAGTATATTGTGGAAAACAAAAGTTCGTTTATCACATCATTGTTTGCTTGGGTTGTATTTTAGTATGTGGCTGTGACTGGAGAACTGGGGCTTATCAGGATCTGCACTGCACTGCACACGAGATGAACGTGTACGTCATATGTATTGGCATGGTGCCCATATGAATATGTATAGGTTACTTGGTCTGTATGTGGATATGTGCACGAGTTTCGCACCGTGCGATATTGAACGCAATATCGTTGTGCGGCGGAACGAGTGGCATCTATCCGCATACAAATCAACTAACCTTTTTATTATATACGTACATCACTCGCGATTTATGTGCGTATCCCAAAATCAGAACTGAATATTTACAACAAAAAAACTATATATTCTGCCCTGAAATCAGAATAATCCTGATCTGATGCCAGGTCCTTGCCACACCAGAATCACTAATCACTTGGTCCCGTCCCAAAAGCAGTAGGATCAGTAATAATATTACTACTTTTATAATGGTCGATAACCCAATTCAACTCCCAGCTAACAATAGAGCCAAAGATAGAAACATGCATGAGGGCCAAACCGGGCAAATCGTGATTCCTATACGGAGGAACCGCTACCGTTAATTTACAGCGTAGTGTTCGCCCGACCAACCACCCACTTAGGGGAGCGTAGATGTTAAGAGTATATTGTGTCTTTTATAATGTCGCTGTGACTAGAGAAATAGGGCTTACGGGTTTTTGCGACCAGTGTAGATCCAGATCAGCCTGTGCATCCGCACAGTCTGATCAGGATCTGCACTGTTCGCCATTCCAGCAATGAGACACCCGTCATGCTTGTATCAAGGAATATCCATAGCTATCAGGCTAAAATAGTGTGCTATGTGATAAACAGCTACACTGGTCACACATACCATAAGCCCCGTTTCTCCAGTCACCGCCACATATTCTCTAGTAACGTTATTCGTTGGTTAACATAGTCTTCAAACTTCAACATTGTATATCTGTTTGAGATGGGGCAAATTGAGATATATCCCGTCAACACAGTGCGTATGTGCCGTGAAAATAAACATTTTTCATTAATAAATATTTGTCATTTTGATATCCTGGCAATACGACGTAATCACGCGTATAAATATGTGCGCTTGTCCTACTACTCGATTCTCCGACTTCGAGTGTTATTCTTTTTGGATTTTAAAGCTATTTGTAATGTTGACGGGATAAATAGAACAATATGTTAGTGCCGTGAATGTGAAAAATATCTGGCATGAAACAGCAACAAAAAAAGCAATTCACAATGTTTTTATTTTTACATTGCAATACAATGGTATTTTGACCATTTTTAAATTTTACTTAGGTCACCTCCTTAGCTCAAAATCACGTTTCAGAGTCAGCAAAACACGTGTACTGTCGATGATTAATGGTATACCCGATCAGATATGGATGTATCTGGTACAACTAGCGAATGACATATTAGATTTATTTGAACTGGACACGGGTAATTTGTTGATTACATGAAGAAATGCATGCACTGTTTCAGTCAGTGTCACACATATAGGATTGCCCCTGAACATGTTGACCAGTATAGGAACGCACTGCATTCAGCATAGAACGGGTCTGAAATTGTTGTTAAATGCGTCAGGTATCCCCTTATCAGAAACGAAACACAGGCTAACACGCCAATACACTGTCCGCAAAATATACTCCACTTTCTAGAAACACTTGATTTGCTTATGTTGTATATCTCTCCAGTAACCGCCAGGAAACTACCAGTTGCGTAAACTCGCAATGCGGTCAACACTTGCAATGACACTGGCAGACTGTGTGATCTCAGGGTTGACCGTGTAATGTCGGCATGTGCAATGTCGCATAATTGTAGAATAAGATCACGAGACAGCCTGTATTTAGATATTAGGTCCTCGTTATCCATGAAGTCTAGGGGATTGGTTCAGTCCTAAAGACTCGTTCCCGTCGTAAATTGCGCGCCTGGATTATAGCAAATGCAGCTGCCATCGTTTGTATGTTCTGTAAAGAAAGAACAAACAACAGTCGGACAGTCAATCAGACAGATGGATGGACTGACGTTCATACATAACACACCATTAGGTGGTATATTCGCGCCTCCCTCCATGTTGCTGACCGACCCTTTGATTGATCACAGGGACACAGCATAAATAAGAAGCAATAGGCTTAAGTTTTAAGGAAAAAGTCCATTGTTTTCTGTTGTCTTAGGCCACGCCCCGAAAGTGTGTCCGTCTGTCTGTATATATGTTCGTCCGTCCGTCTGTTCGTTCGTCCGGGCACATGTTTGGGATCTTACGTGGTTGGAGGTGTCGCCTAAGACAAACGAAAACATTGCACCATATTCCGTAGCCTAAGGCTATTGTGTCTTAAGTCTCGTGATGGAAGGGAATATGTCAAGGCTTGCTCTACTTGCAATAGGAACAAGAAGGCAAGTTCAACCCCCAGTGCACCATTACGCTCTTTCCATGCAGGGTTCCCAATGGAGAGGGTCCACATGGACATTCTTGGGCCCTTCAATACCAGCTCTAGAGGAAACAAATACATATTGATGGTTATCTGTCAATCCTCTAAGTGGATCGACATGATACCACTCCCAGATCAGACTGCAGAGTTAGTAGCCAAATAATTTCTGGCACGAATCGTGTCCTACTTTGCCTGTCCCTTAGAAATATTCACTGACCAGGGTTCCAATTTCCAAAGTAACCTTTTCACAGCATTTTGTGAGCTTTTGGAGGTCACAAAGACACGTACAACACCTTACAGACCATTCGGTAACGGACAAATAAAAATATATAACCGGGTTGTCAAGAAGTGGGACAATGACCCCCACTTGCTAGCCATGGCCCTGCGGTCCACTTTCCATGGACAAACCGGTTATACCCCAAACAGACTAATGTTGGGACGGGAAGTAATGCAGCCTATTGATCTCCTGTTAGGGCTTAGCGTAGAACAACTGAAACGCTATGAACCCTATCAGTGGATTCAACACCTGGCCAGTGAATCTGCAGCGTCTCACACAATTGATCGCGAAAACCTCAATAGCTCCCAGTTAAAGCAGAAACGAGACTATGACCTACGCCTCTTAGAACACACCTATGAGGTGTGAGATCTAGTCTATAAACGTGATTCTTCCTCTACAGTAGGCACCAGTACCAAGCTCCGCCCATCATGGGTAGGTCCCTTTATAGTGGTGGAATGTACTCTCCCATTGTACAAGGTAGCTGACAGAAAAAAAACGTATGTCATGCATCATAACAGGCTCAAACTCTGTCAGGATGTCCAGATACCCATTTGGGCCCGTAAAAGACGCCACAATCTTACTGCTCCGCCACAACACCCGGGTGATTCAGAGGAAGATATTGAGACGGAGGATTTTGACGCCACATTGCCATATGTTGGTAGGGACCCAGAGTGTCTGCTTCCCCCACCCTCAGATGGCCCTAACACCCCACATGATGCAGCGGAGCACCCGGTGACTCCACCTGTGGGAGTACTGCCTCCATTGAATTCAGCAGTGGAACCGATGGTGACCATTGACTCCGACTCTGTAGGAGATAGTGCTCTTGCTGGTGGTCCACACATGGGTGTAGTCCATTATATGTCCGGCAGGTGTGTAAATCGGCCGTTATCTAGTTGAACTTTTCACATCAACAGGGTTATTAGGTAATTGTAAGTATATTACAACACAAACTTCTTGTAATACATTGCTAACAATGTAATAATGTGTTATAATTAATATGATTAAAGTCTTATTGGCTACTGGGTCAATTTAACTAACTAACGACAGCTACCAGTAGTCGGAATAAAAAAATAGAAAACAATATAGAAATGGGAAGAAGTGTAGGTACATGTGGACCAGTACATGTTTCTAGTAATTTTATTTGTGAAAGGTTTATGTGTTTGTTTGGTTGTGGGATGTGTGACTGAACCGCTGGTACTAGCGACTCACCTCTCATATTCCCATTGCTATAACGAGGACTCTATCCTTTCATGTCTCACCGTCCCCATTGTTGCAGCATGGGATGCTGGATAGCCTGGATTGTTAATTGTTGACAATATTGGATAATTGAAATGTGTGTTGGTCTATAAATGTATTAAATTAATATGTAAATAAAATGTATTGACAAGCTGTCGAATTAGTTAAATATGTGTGTGTACAGGAATCATCCTTTTCCATTGTTTAAATTTAATTGCCTTTATAAAAAAATCAGTATACTACAGTATGCTTAAAACACCCATTTGCACCCGTTACAGATACCCACTTTTCACAGTCCTGCAGTCATATTTCCATTCAGCTGAACAGGAATGATTTCACTCGAAGACGAGGTAGGCTATTTAGCCACCGATGAGCCGGAATTCTTAGAAGTACAGTCATTACCTGAAGTGAATTTTCTGACCTTACCCCCATCAACTATTCTACCAATTTCAAACTCCAAAAGTAAAAGTTCATGCTTAATTTGTCCCACATCAACCAGCCATTTACGTCGCCATGTCCTTTCGTACCATCTTCCCTGGTATCTCGACCCGTTCCATGCATGTTGGGTGTGCGAAGCACCGGTCTTCAAACTTTCAAAGCACACATCCCAGCACCCAAGGACACACACAGGCATTCAAATATTTTCATCTGACCATCATGAACGTTGGTGTCTTGCCATACACACCTTCTTCATCGACCTTCAAGTCTATTTAGACCTCACCTCTCTTACAGACATCCTACCGTACATTTTATCTCACCAACTATATCAGTCCACCTATGTCGGCTCTCAACCAGCTTTCTCTTCCGAGGAATCACGTCTTTTGGACATATGTTTCAAGTTTCTTGAGATTTCAACGGTTCCTTCCTTCACTGTTTCCCCTCCTAATCACCTTCTCTCCATCCTACACTGGCGCAACCTTATTATCATAATCTCCCATCTTCCTGTGCCGTCCCAGCCAGACGTCTCTACTACATTCCACACTACCATCACTTCCCGCAACGTCTAAATACATTGACACACATTTCCATCTGGATGATCTTCTAAAACGGGCATGTTCTTCTACATACACCACTCTTTTATAAAAGGTAAGTACTAACAACATTAGCGTTTCCCACTGTATCGCCAACTACGTCTATCCATCTTCTTGATCCCTGATAGACCACCAGCTGGGGGGGGGGGATCCTGGTGTGCATTGTACACTTGAGCTTCATCCTCATCTGGTGGACACACAATGGAAAGACCGAATAGCAGAAATTGAGCATATGCTCTGTCATGGTGTTTTCATGGGGATGGGCGAGGTGGGATTGGATTTTACCTCCATATGCAAATGCACACCTGCCTGCTGGTCACGACAAAGTTGTCGGGAGGTAAAAGTCGCATTCCAGAGTCGCTTCTTGCGGCAAGTTTTATCCTTGGCAAAGCATTATGATCTGACCTTAGTACTTCACTGCATGGATCACGGCGATGGATCGGCAGCTTCCGAAGTCCTCAAACTCCTCAATTCACTAGACCTTACCAGGCTCCGTATTCACAGGAACTGTTTCGTGGGTGGGATCGCTGAAATGCAGAGGTGGCTGAGCTCTCTTCCGAATGTTCATTTTGGGTTTACCAATACTATTCTGAGAGACTCGATCACCTATGAGGCTCTAACTGCTCTGGATCTAGACCGGATTTACCCGTGTCTAAGAGACGGATGAACAGACCTTGGCAAATTGAGTCTTTAGCCAGGAGGATCGCTTCTTTGAAGCAGCTACCGATATACTCTGTCCGACAGGCATGCAACGCTAATGCTGTACGTCTGTATGGTCTGTGTCCATAGTGGGTGGGTATTTCCATCACAAGTGGTGTCTGTGTATGTACATGTACATACTTCAACCTGACTCATATCTGTTTATTTTAATTGTTTCACGTGTCCCATTTCTTGTCCATCTTTCAAAATAACAATTGCTGTAGAAGTTGATCCCCTGGTGCTGGATTCAGAACCGCTGGTTCCAGCGACTCTGGTGTCTAATGCATCAGAGGACAACGTCTGCTACATATATGCCTAGGTATACATGTTTACTGCAATAGGTGTATCATGATGCTCGAGTCTGAACCGCTGGTACCAGCGACTCTTGACTTGTATTGCATCGAGGCAAAACCCCAGCTACAAAACACATACATGTATTCCACAGTTCGGCAGTTATTGCCGTCTGCTGTGGATCAGCATGTAAATATAACACTACATGCCTATCACATCATGATGTACAGTATGTATCATTTAAATACCAGGGCATTTTCTAATATTGAGATTTCCATGTTGAGAGATCCATTGTGTACATACTTAATTATGTTCTGTCAAGAGTACTTGTTCTACCCAGAGAATCATTCCTTAAGCTATGATTACCACACTTTCTGTTAATTGCTAAGTTTCTAGAAGTGACAATGCACCATTAATTCTGGGATCAATATCATACTAGTACACTAATACTTGACACCCTCCTTTTTATAAAACGGGGAGGAGTGTGGTGAATCTCAGTGCACTGCAACCGTTTACCTATCCACTATAAATTCACTTTCCACTAATCATAAACCAGCTTTCTGTACCAAAGTCCAAAAGCCAATCAACGGCCCCGTTGCTACCAACGATTCCACGATTGGCACGAGGAATTCTAAACACATGTCCAAGCTCTCTTGCTTCCTGAACTCTCAACGATGCACACGTCTTACGACTAATCCTAGAACCACGTTTCCACAGAGCACGAGCTTCGTCACGGCACTGTCATTGGTAAGTTACTGTGACTTGACATTGCATTGCCTTACCACATTGCTATCACACCACTATCTATATGTAAGCACATTTGGTTTATATGGCAGATAATTGCTAAAATAGTAGGTATGAAGTAAATATTTACCTGCTGTCAGTGAATTGTTTTTTACACCTCGGCTCACATGGGGGCATCATCTTTGTTTATTTCATAAGTTCCGACTTAAATATTTAAGTTATAAATTAAGACTGCTCGCTACCTGTCTTAGTCTTCCATCGTAAATTTCGATTGTCGTTCTTGCTAAGATTTTTTTGTGAAATGGACTAAGCACGTACTCCGGACTTAAGTTATAACTTATGACAAAAATACTTGCTTAGTTCGTTAGTGAAACGGGTCCCATGTTTTCAACTAGCTCTGCTCACTGAAATGTATCAGAAATCTCTGAGTTGTCATGCGTTAAACAGAATCTCGTTTCCACTTGATATGAGATTTATGAAATTCGTCAGTCGTTAAGTGCACCTCGTCAAGGCTCCGTACATAAATTGTGCTTTTCTTGTTTCATAAATATCATATCAAATGCAAACTCGTTTGAAAACCTCCATATATATCTCTGCTCAAAATAAACTTACCAACACAGCAGATTAGTAATACGCCCTTCATGATCGGTGAAGACATCGCGCTCACAATAGTATATTCAACAACTGGGAAGACTGGTTACGATTCGGCTTATATTTAAAAGTGGGAATTGGCTCGAACACCTTCCTTAAAGGCCCTGAACGGCTCAGTATTCCAATTTTCAGATTTTTTCAAACACAAAAACATGTCTGGCAACTGATTTAGTACACAAAACTAACATATACTGCCTAGTAGATATATCCCAAGTCTTGAGATTTATATCTCAATCGCAATTTGAAAACAACAAAATCTTGGTTTGTGTACCATTCAGTACATAATGTCAATATTAACACTTTTCATTTTCGGAATCACGAGCGCTTCCGCGCTAGCGTACTCGCTACTACTCGGAGACATGTTAGAAAACTGCTTACACACAAAACCATGACGTCACAAGCACGTGCGCGAAATTGAAGGCGAACAACAACAACAAGAAAGTAAACATTTGTTTCTAGACTCGCCAAGACGATATTATTTAACTACTTATTATTCAACATTGAATATTACCCCACCCACGTGTAACACACATTAATGATGTTACAATGAGTATTGACTTGCATTACAGTGGACGTATTTTAGTAGCCCTGTGTCATGACCGAGTCAGTGTAACTTGGAAGAAAGGGGCAAACGTGTGGCCGGATGCTATTATTGGGCTTCTTATTCTTTTAATGCAGTATTTAAGGTAGCTTAGAAAATCTCGGCTCTACGGATGTTTTTTACTATTTCATTTGTCTTTTATGTTCTGTATCCGTGAGAGCTGAGACCCTTATAGTGCAATATTTTGTCACAATAACAGCCCAATTTGTCCTGGCGTTTTGCTACACAGAGTGAGAAGTTTTAACACTTCACAGTCATCATGGTCATGTTAAAAACATTCATAGACCAATAATACACATGCAGGTATATCTTACTGTATCTTACTTTATCCAACGTCGGACGGTAGTAAGCCTTTGACTTCTTAGACGTATCTTTTATTAATTTTCTTAATCAGTGGTATGTCTTCATGGACTGCGCACATTGGTTTTGTATCGCTTAAAACTATTTACATGTGTATATATGTACTGTGTCGTCGGTGTGACAGGATAAGCCCTGCCAACAATTGACACAATCTATTACTTAGTAACAGTCTGGAGCAAATTTAATATCATTTTCCTTCCAGGCTTTGTTCAGTCTATTCTTGAATTGGTTTATTGTTTCCGCGGTAACTACATGTTCGAGCAAGTTGTTCCAGTCGTTTACTACTCGTTGGCTGAAATAACTTTTTCTTATGTTTAGACGAAATTGTCTCTTGAATATTTTTTGCTGGTGACCTCTTGTTCTTGAATGAATAATTGGAATAATATTTTCTTTGTCTATATGGTCGATGTTGTTTACTATTTTGTAAACTTGTACAATGTCGGCTCTTACTCTTCGGTATTGGAGTGATGGTATACCTAGTTTCTTTATTCTTTCACTATTCGATTTTTGGCTGATTGATGTCACAATTTTGGTGGCTCTTCTTTGTAAATTTTCGATTGCGATACATTCTTTTTTGTAGACGACAGACCATGCTTGCGATCCATATTCTAGATGTGGTCTCACTAATGATTTGTAGAGTTGGAGGAACATAGTTTTGTCCATATATTCTTAGTACTTTGTTTGCTTTTTTGACACTTGTATTTATATGTTGTGTAAAATTCAGCTGATTGTCAATTACTATTCCAAGATCTTTTTCCTCCGTCACCTCACTTAGTGATACTTTTTTTTATCTTGGTCGCTATCGTTCATTGAATATGGGTGATGTTCCTCTTGTCTGCCTATGTG
The DNA here is from genome assembly GCA_029237695.1 of Conchocele bisecta. Lineage (NCBI taxonomy): Eukaryota > Metazoa > Mollusca > Bivalvia > Lucinida > Thyasiridae > Conchocele > Conchocele bisecta. The sequence continues at coordinate 71,705,982 of CM055279.1, read as the reverse complement.
CATTACTTTGCATTTGGAAGCGTTGAAACGTAGTTGCCATTTTTCTGACCAATCACTCAGTTTATCTAGATCGTTTTGTAGGCTAATTTTGTTATCGGTATCTTTTGAGACAGTGTATATTTTTGTATCGTCCGCAAACGATTTAATGACGTTTTTAACTACATCCGGGAGATCGTTGATGTATATTAGGAATAGCACTGTACACTGCCTTGTGGAATACCACTTCCCACTGTTGACCATTCCGACATTTCACCCTTAACGACTACTCTTTGCATCATATTCTTTAGAAACATTTCTATCCATTTTACAGTTGTTCCCTCAATTTTGTATCCTTTCAATTTGGTTGTTAGTCTACGGTGAGAATCTGTATCAAAAGCTTTTTTAAAGTCCAAAAAGATTACATCTATACTTTCTGATTGACCAAGCGTTTCCGTCCAATCTTCAAGAACTTCGATTAGTTGGGTGACACAGGAGTGTTCTTTTTGGAATCCGTGTTGATGTTTGGTGAAGAGGTTATTAGACTCCATATGATCTACTATTTGGTACCTTATAATTCTCTCCATAGTTTTGCAAATTACTGATGTTAAGCTTATCGGCATGTAATTTTTTGCTTTTTTCTTGCTACCGTTTTTGTGGATGGCCGAGATGTTTGCTTTTCTCCAGTCATTCGGCACTGCTCCTTCAGATAATGATGTTTTAAACAGTTCTGTCAGAGGTTCCGTTATATTGTTTGCCGTTTCTTTCAGTATCTTCGGATGTAAGCCGTCAGGTCCTTGTGATTTCCCTGGTTTAAGTTTATCTAGTGCTTTTTTTACTATTTCTTGGTTTATCGTTATATTATCTAGGGGATCACCGTGATGTTTAGTTTCGAAGATCGGTATATAATTAATATTTTCGTCCGTGAACACACACATAAAGAACTGGCTCAATATGTTCGCTTTTTCCTAGTTGTCTGCCGTCGGTATACCATTTTCGTCTTCTAGTTCGGTTATTGTTACTTTCGTTTTTGATTTTTGACGTACGTATTTCCAGAATAAGTTTGTATATACTTTGATATGTTCTGCTATATTTTGCTCATGTTTGTATTGTACCACCTTAGTTTCTGTGGTTGCTGTGGTCTATGATGACTAATCAACGTGACGAACACGAAATTGATAGTTAATACCTAAGCGAAGTCGTGACGTCGATGGTAACGTAAATGAAACAGTATAGGTATAATATTCGCGAAATTAGTTGTATGTCGGGACTTATATATAGTTTTGGTAATTCCGTCCCTCGTCTTAGCGAAACGGATTTCAGATCATTACACGGAAAGTTCTACGAAAATAAATATTTTTTATTTTAGGTATGACTAACACTATGCTCGGGGAAAATCCGACCGACGTCGTACTTATGACTCGTAGGATGACGTGGTCAGAAGTGACTAATCGTATGACCTGACTCCGCGTAGGTCGGTATGACTCAACGTACGACGGGGCCGGAAGTGTCTCATCCGATCGACCCGATATACGCTATGACGTCACCGGGGAAAACCCTAGGATCTATTTTTAACGGCTACAGGCTGCAGGTTCCAAATCCAACAACTGCCTAATACTGTCCTTACTATACTACTTGTAAGCATTAACAAACAAAATAGGGTAGAACTTGTTTCAAGCGCAAAATAGCTGCCAAATGCAAATATAATAATAATAATAATAAATAGAAATAATAATAATAATAGTAAAATTAGAAAAAGGTCCACAATTAATATTCATGTTGAACCAGTTTTATACCTTATGATAGTGTGTGGTACATTTAGTATGCACAATAGCCATTGCTATAAAGGTACATGGCCACTCAGTAGGCACAAACTTTAGGGAGACACATAGTTTTGTATATTCTGTAGATATGACATTTTCTGGCAAAGTAAACATTCATTTAGCATTACCTCACTTATCGATTGGCATTATGATACATTTTATATGACACGAAACTTTCCATACTGATATCAGGGACGATAACCGTGTTTCCTTAAAATGTTAACGGACATTACTATTTATTCTCTGTAGTTATTTTCTGATGTGCAATGATCATACTTTATAATCTGTCGAAAATATTAATTTTTCAGGTGACTCGTTCAATTAGTATAAATAATTAAGAATAACATTCCTCATTTGCATATGAAAATAGTCTAATACCACCGCGCGTCATTATCAGTAAAATAAATATTACGAAATGTTTATATCTGTATAGCGGGCGCTCATAATTTTTAAAACTGGTGGAATTGTGATACAATTATACACTTATTTAATTCCAGTAAAGAACAGTTTGTGCCTACTGAGTGGGCATGTACCTTTAATACAAGAGTCATATATTATCAACACGGGACGTATTACATTTTCACCATTATGAACTTGACCTGTTTTTGTAAGTAAATACATCCTTGAGGTTGTGTCTCTGTCCAACGATATTGTGGTGGCTTAAACTTTACTGACAATGCCTCAGATGACACGACAAACATGTTGTGGTAATATGGCCACTCAACATACAGTTTGGCCCCTAACATCCATTTATGTTTACCCTAGTGTCTCGAACAATGAAAGAAAGGCATCTCGTCTCAATTAATCGCATATTGCGACGCTTTCACCAATATGTATTGAATTAATCATTAAATGTTCAGACGCTATATTTAGAACTGATTGTATGCCTTGTTGTCATCAGTTCACGAGACACAAAGCATATTATCGACCACACACACACTAACTTCTTGTCACACAGCCAATCACATTCTAGTATAGCGATTTAAATCACTGTTAGGGGCGGAGCTTCGCGACTGAACTGGTAAACAATAAATACGTTATAGTTCACATATTTAATTTTTAATAAATTAATTTCTCGCTCGTTTGCGCTCGTTAAGAGATTAATTTTTTTATAAATTTATTTTCAATATGTGAACTATAACTTATACATAGGCTCAAATGCAGTTTTCACTTTTTGGAGAAAATCACATTTTCAGACGTTGTTGTTGTTGTCGTAACCACGTGATTATGCACCTTGGATATGTACATGCCAAACCTGCTAGATCCGAATACTGAATACACAATTACTACGGAAAAAATATACGACATAAATTTGAAAATTATCGATTGGTTTATTGTTAGGACATATTCAATTTATTACAGACAGTGTAGACTCAAATCAGACTGCACAGATGTAAACGCTAAGATAACACATAGGACCGGCTATCTATAAATACATTTGCGAAGGGAAATAACCGCTAGCTACGATCCCTCATTAGACACGGTTGGGGGATGGGGGACGCCGTCTTGTGATCAGGATGTACACTACTATCAAATAGAATAGTCAGTTCTGTTAGTCCGCGGCCCACTGGCGCGCTACTGTATGAGACACGCCATGTAATCTCATAACAGATATTTACAACATTTACGATATTTTTACTAAATGACGTCGAAAGTTGACGAAATGTCCAAAGCAAATGCGGAATTATATGCTATTCGGCATTTGCTATAAAACATTCTTAAACTTTCCATGTCATTTACAAAAAAAATATCACTGTTTTTGTAAGTATTTTTCATGAAAATTAAATCACACAACTTCTTAGGTACACAATCACATGGCGCGTCTCGTATGACACTTGTTTGTCCGATATGCATGGAAACAGTAAATCTATACAATAATTTGTTTGTCGACTTCATGGAACCCTATACAATACATTTTTTGGCGATTTCGTGGAATTACTATATCGGTGCTGCAATGGTTTATATGAAAGTGGATTATATGTGGCTGTGACTGGAGAAATGGGGCTTATGTGATTTGAGATCAGTGTATGTAGCTTGAGATCAAAATTAGCATACTCCCGTAGCCTGATAACGATCTATATTGCTTGTTATTAGCATAACGGGTGTTTCCTTGGTGGAATGGCGAACAGTGCAGATCCAGATCAGACTGTGCGGATGCACAGGCTGATCTGGATCTACACTGGTCGCAAAGCCATAAGACACATATATGGAGAATGGTTAACAATCATAGCACACATACTTGGCAATTGTAGCTGCACGTTTTCCGTTTTAATGGCAATCCGTTGCTCTATGCGGCTACACAACAGTCAACGGTACATGTAAGAATTTGCCGAATTGTCATAACGTGTAATTATGATATTATAACAGATGAAGATATCTATATTTAGTACCAACTTGCATACTTTACAAATGAAAATGGTTTGTGATATACAGGAGACGTTGATTACAACACAGATATATGGTGGTAAACAAAATGTTCACGCGTTATTTCTTGTACAGTATGTAATAGTTACTGCCCTAATCGAGGTGTTCATGTGTTTGAACAACCTTCATGTGCCCATGGAACACCGAGCCGCGAAGTGGCGAGGTGTTTCATGGGCACATGTAGGTTGTGTAAACACATGGAGTAGTAGTAAGGGAGTCAAAATGATACCACCTACCGTGATATCATTTATAACCCTCTATAATACCCCCACCACCCCCGAAAATCAAAAAATTGGTTAACGAGGAAAATTGGGTCTCCCGACAGCAAATTTATGAATTTTTGGAGAAAATAATTTTGAAAAGAGGGAGTCCCAATTATATTGGTAATTGACTTTTGAAAGTATATATTGGTGTCATAAATACATCATGTTTTTTTCACGTCCAATTGAACAGAAAAAACAAGTACCAATATTATTAGAGAAAATGGATAATACAATACAATTTGAATTGAAAATGTTTAATGACTGTGTTGAAGAAGTTTACGAAGCTTACGGGGGTTATAATCCTGTATATAAATTCTATAAATTGAGAACACTAGGCGATATCGAATACATGAAATACCAGCGTAATTTATTACGCTCCGATAAAAACGTTACATTTACAATATTATACCGGCAATTATGTCAACTATACAAGAGGCAAATACAAACATTAAGACGTATAATGCGTATCGGATATGAAACTAAGGTGTGTTATACAAACAATTTAAAACCCAACGATTCGTTTACGAATGTACATTTCTACGATATCGCTTATAAAGATATTGAAAAATTATTATTGAAAAAAAAAAATACTAATTAATTTATAGCCGAGTGTATTTTTCTTATCGAAGGTATGTAAACGGGCTATCTGAAATTATTTTTCATCAACCTCGAGCGGTCGGACTCGGAACGCCGTTGTCATGCAGTTGTTTACCATGACAACGGCGGTCGGACTCGGAACGCCGTTGTCATGCAGTTGTTTACCATAGCGACCACATTTGTAGGGATAGAAATAAATAAATAAAAATGTTTAGCTCCAACCGCGGCGCGAACCCACGACCCTCGTCTCTATAGATTATCGCCTTAACCCACACGACCATGTAGGCTGTTATGATAAACATTACCTAGTGTTGTACAATTATCGATTTACGACAATGTTTCAATTACAAGGGTTATGAACCATGCGTAAATTGATAGCCGAGGTAAACAGAGCCTAGTGTATCAATTTACACAGACGGTGTGTACAGTGTAATCCTAGACTGAATTTGTTATGCGATTACGGCGTAATTCTCAGTGAAAAACACATGTTGTATAGGTATGTAAATTTGTTTACTGCACCAATATAAGAAAATTAATTTTTTTTTTAATTATTTTATAATGGTGCTGTAACATTTCTTCCGACTTTATCTCCAAGTTTTTCCCTAAATTTATCCCAATCAGTACACTCAATCTTGGGTATGGTGGCGCGCGCTTTGATTCTTATATCATTTTTTAATTGTTCATATCTCCCCATTTCTTCCACCACGGATTCAGACTCTAAATTTGATATTTTCTTATCGGCCAACGCTTTGGACACCATACCGTCGATGGTATTTTTCTTCGACCTGGCGAGAACAGATATTCTATCATGTTTTCTACATTTTTTCTCGAGTTTTCCACCCGACGCCCTAATTACCATACACAACAACCCAGAAACGGCCGACACCGCACATAAAATCCCCGCTACAGGAACCGTTATAATGGTGGATATAGTTGCAGCTGTCCCCGCCCCACACAACACAGAAACACTCGCCAGAGCCGTGCTAGATACTTCAGCCATGTTCACCGCGCGCCTATATTTTTTAGCGTTTCTTTTTCTATTTGTATATTCTCTTCTTTCGTTAATTGTACACAGTGTTGATGGAGTGGTATTGACAATTGGAAGCGTTGATTCGTTCATATTTAAATTTTACAAATTTATTTCAATATATTAGTATTTACAAAATAAGTTCAATTAACAACGAGACAATAGTGGAAGAACTCTCTGTGTCACCGATTTTCGTAACAAAGTTAATAACACTACCTTTGGAAAGTCTAATTCGATCATAACCGGAGAACGAAACCACCGTCGAACTATCTCCAGAGATTTTAGTGACTCCAATCCCCCGTTCTTCCCCATGTACTACAATATTTATCGCGACCGCGCCCACAGGTTTACCACTACCATTAACCGAGCACACCGCCATTTGGATAACTTCACCCGCGGCTGTCATAGTGTATCCCCCACATTTATTACTCGCTTTGGCACCGAACGAATATTCATAGTGCCCCTCAACCAATGGGCCCCGCTTCTCAGCCCAAACTGTGATGGCACGTTTTAGCGTTTTCATTGTTCGCACTATTCCGGCAAGCGCACTGTTTGCGTTATATGCCTCAGTACGAATATTATAAGAGGCCTCCTCAAGAGCTTTGGTCGCGGCTATACGATCATGTTTCACTTTATCGGAAACTTCGGTTATCTTTCCGTCTAGTTCGGTAATTGCCGCTTCTCTACTGAGAGAGTCCTCTAAGCGCAACGCATCATAAGCCTCCGTAATGGTCGCCTGGTGGCCTTTTAGGGCTTTCTGAACACCCGACCGGGCTTCTTTTTGAAATTCGGTTATTTTCCCGTCTAGTTCAGCAACCGCCGCTTCTCTGATGAGAGAGTCCTCTGAGCGCAACGCTTCATAAGCCTTCGAAAGGGCTGCCTGGTGGTCTTCTCGGGCTTTCTCAATACCCGACCGGGCCTCTTTTCGAAATTCGGTTATTTTTCCGTCTAGTTCACCAACCGCCGCTTCTCTGAGAGAGTCCTCTGAGCGCAACACCCTATAAGCTTCCGTAAGGTCCGCCTGGTGGTCTTCTCGGGCTTTCTCAATACCCGTTCGGACCCCCTCAACTCCCAACCGGGCCTCTTTTCGAAATTTGGTTATTTTTTCGTCTAGTTCAGTAAGTGCCGCTTCTCTGTTGAGAGAGTCCTCTGAGCGCAACGCCCCATAAGCCTCCGCAATGGCCTCCTTGTGGTCTTCTCGGACCCCCTCAACCCCCGACCTGGTCTCTTTCAGAAATTCGGCTATTTTCCCGTCTAGTTCAGTAAGTGTAGCTTCTTTGCTGAGAGAGTCCTCTAAGCGCAACGCATCATAAGCCTCCGCAAGGGCCTCCGCAAGGTTCGACTGGTGGTCTTCTCGGACTTTATCGATACCCGACCGGGTCTCTTTTCGAAATTCGGTTATTTTTCCGTCTAGTTCAACAACCGCCGCTTCTTTGCTGAGAGTCCTCTAAGCGCAACACCCTATAAGCCTCCGTAAGGTCCGCCTGGTGGTCTTCTCGGGTTTTCTCAATACCCGACGTGGCCTCTTTTCGAAATTTGGTTATTTTTTTGTCTAGTTCGGTAAGTGCCGCTTCTCTGATGAGAGAGTCCTCTAAGCGCAACGTATCATAACCCTCCGTAAGGGCCGCCTGGCGGTCTTCTCGGACTTTATCAATATCCGACCTGGTCTCTTTTCGAAATTTTGTTATTTTCCCGTCTAGTTCGGTAAGTGTCGCTTCACTGATGAGAGTGTCCTTTAAGAGCAACGCATCATAAGCCTCCGTAAGGTCCGCCTGGTGGTCTTCTCGGACTTTCTCAATACCCGACCGGGCCTCTTTTCGAAATTTGGTTATTTTTTTGTCTAGTTCGTTTAGTTCCGTATGCGTTTCTTCACGACTTTGTGTATTCACAGCCAGGGCATATTCTCTAAGTTGTGACAGTAGACTCTTGTGAATCTCGTCCGTGGCCCTCGATATAGTTCTATTGATCAAGGCCTTTGTTTTTTGGGTAGTTAAAAAGTCGCCCTCTGTCGGGATGAATCCCCCTTCTGTCGGTTCCAAATTCTTTGAATTTGTCACCCAATCGGAAGAACTACCTGGTCCGTATATACTCATTTTCAATAACGTTGATAATATATATATTACGAACATGCGTTTAATTCTAAATAATTTTCTTAAAATTAATTAATTTGAAATTTCTAGGACGACCGAAATCGGGTAATCGTTCTTCAACTCTCGCCCTTTATCATCGAGAATAGAAATCTTCAACTCGTGGATGTGTCCCGATTCCAAAACTTTCATCTCGTGGATGTGTCCCGATTCCAAAACTTTCATCTCGGTGTGTGGGAAGTCTAAGGTCAGGGTCTCACCATAGAAACAGTCGCTGGCGGGCACGGTTTTCAGTAATGTGGTGGGAGTGCCGTCTACCGTGTTGTACGATGTGTTCACCCAATCCAGGTGCACCCCGAGAGTTTTCGTGACGGCGAAGTTCACAGGGGTCGTGCCGACGTGCTCGCCAGGATCAAACACTCCGTCATCGTTGTAAGGGTATGTTATTTTAAATCCTAACAGTGAGCCCAACCCGGTGAGATCCTTAAACGCCTATCAACGGTCAATGTCGTGAGCCCCGTGGCTTTCGAGATTGCGAGAGTGACTACACCAGGAATCTTCTCCGCGACAAAAGCTTGGAGATCTCCGAAACTCCAAAGACCGTGAGGTACTATAGCATCTGGAGTTCTACGAAATCCTGAGGTCACTGGTTCAGTTATGAGGTAGTTTCCGAAAGCCACAGGGCTTACACTCTCGACTTCTGATGTGAAAAACTCGAGCGTTTCAACGTTTTTCCACCCGACCGTGAACGTGATTGATCTAAGGCCTACCCGGCGTTGTCCGCAGCAGTTGTCTATTAATTTTTGAAGTTCACAACTCCCTTTTTGAACATTAGTGATAGTAGCAAACATAATAATATCTTTCAATGGATAAAAAAGCATTTAGCTTTAACTCTAATGCAAAGTACGCGGTCGGTGGTAAATACACGCAAAAAGACGTTGTTAACCGCCTTGTACACCCAACCGTAACGGTTAGACCGGACAGTGGCTTTGCCACCAATTTCCCTAACACGTTTGAGAAATATAGGCTGCCCAAGATTACTACGATGGAGGCGGTAAACGGGTGGAAAGCCACACCGATGCAGTTTTGGCAGAACCAGCTAAATTTTGCTGTATGGTGCGCAACAGCCGGGTGTGGAGTTTCACATAAAGACCATCTAACATCCAAGAATATCATGCTCCGAAGTGTCTACAACTTTCACACGTATTATACTATTAAGAGGATTCTCAAAGAACTAGGTATTTCTCTACCTCAAGACGACGCCTGGGATCCCATTTCCAACGCATACGACGTATGGCGTTTGAAAGACTGTGTAACGAATTTAACGTTTCAAAAGACGCGGACTGGAGGCAGAAAGCATTTCCTACCACCACCGGCCTCGGGGACGTTCTCATTCGGGGCCAGTCCGGGAATTGGACGCAGACTGATTTTAGACACGATTACTCCGGTGACCACATCGTCAGTCGGAACGCCGGGAATTTTGACCCCGCGACTATGACTTTCGGGCCAGAAGTGTCTGGAGGTCGGCACTGTGGCGTGTTTTCTTGTAAAATGTTACCTCCGAAACGGGCTCACGTCGATTACATACAGCAGGCTGCTGACGTTCAGAACGCGTGGACCACATTTATGTTAGATAAGGGTCTAGGGTTCACGCAGGCCGGGGTTACTCGCGTCAACGAATCTATTCGCACGTACGTCTGGGCCATCCTCGGCGCACAGAAGCAAACTCGCAGTTCTATACTGGGCACAGGAACAGCGTTTGATGCACAAAAACAATTCTTGGCACTTGTAGAGGACGCCATCTCAGCTAAGGTGGACCTGGAGATGGCGATCCAGAATTATCAAGACGTTTTGCAGACTGCCAGCACCCCAGTGGACTATGTATTTGGAATAGGTCTTTATATGGCGCCGAGCAATATGATACTACGAGACGACCCGGTTGATGGTTACAATAATCAAATCGTAATCGCCACCGCCAATCAAAAAATCGGTCACAACGGTAACGTGAACACGGATATCATCAAGCGCACCCCCAAAATGATCGGGCGCGGAGTTGTAAATTCAAATAAATTTGAAAAAGATTTCATAAAACCCCCAAAACACAAAATGGATACACCTCCCTCAACACAATCGAACGAACCCAGTACCCCCAATTCGTAAATTGGATGCACCATCGAGTTCCATCAACAATGTTGAAACACCAATCGAGATTGGAAGCACAACACACGAGGAGGAGAAATTAGGGCTCGTCGTCGCCCTCGTGGCGATCGGATTATTTACGCTTTGGTTTTAGGAACTCTCTGGCGAAGAATAGTAGGAGACCGGCGATTGCCACGATTAAAGCCCAAGTATTTTTGGCTAGCCATCCGGCCGTTTTTGATAATATAGATAGCAAGTAAGAAACGATACTTCCGATCATTCCAGGTAGTGCGGCAGCCGCCTTTTCGGCTAATTTAGCCAGGAGACTGGCGAGGGCTTTTAGTTGTTTTTTTATCCACTCCTTGGCTCCGCCGGATGGCGCGGGTGGTGGTGGTGTGGGTGCTGGCGCGGGTGGTGGCGCCGCACCACCAGTGAAAGCTAGAACTATGGTCGATATAGTCATGCTGATAGCAACGAGGATGCTTGCTATCGTGATACCCTGTTCTCTGAACAGAGTGCGAAGACGCTCACCGAGTGTCGTCTCCTCGTGCAGGACCCTCGAGATTGTTTCGCGGATCCGACTTATTTGGTTGCGGAGAGCCTCACGGTTAGTCGAGGCGGCCTCCAAACGAGCTGCTCTTTCATCACGCAACGACTGTAGGCGTTCGGTGATCCGCTCGGTAGATTCTCTATCGCCACCAGCTTCCTCCAGTTTTCTTTCTTCTAGCGCGATATGTTCATCCAGCGCCGTGAGTTTGGCGAGGTTATGGACCAATTCGCCCCGGACTGTTTGCATAGCCTTATCGAGTCCCCGGAGTTCGCGAAGAGGTAACGGTGGGTCATTCATCGTCCTGAGTATTTCGTCTATCTCACTTTCGTTGAGCTCCATCGTGTTAATAGCGTCGGTGGCTACTCGAGGGAGTTCGCTGAGCTCAACCGTTTCTATCGCGGAGGCCGTTTTCGCCATCGTTTCGTCGGTAGACTGTAGGGCCTCTACAGCGCTAGGCGGCATAATTGTTTTACCCCTCTTCCAATCTGGGAATCCGAGTTCGTTCCTTATGATTTCACCACCGCCCCGGTTTCCTGCAATGGTGCTCAGTGCTAGGGGTTTACCGGTCATCGTGTTGACTATTGGGAGATTTGGTGCCGCTTTTAGTCGCAATCTACCACGCAGATCCAATTCGAACTTGGAGTAGTCGCGACCGACAGATGGGACCAGACCCTTTTCTGCTGCCAAACTGTTGTAGTAGTCGTTTACAGCTCCCTCGAGTAATTCCCGACTTTGACCAACGCTGCTTGTAGCGCCACCTAATTCCCCCAATTGCGATTGGATTGGAACTGGAGGCTGTATCAAGGGTGTTTCGTCATTATAATCATCATCATCACCATCGAGGTAATCGTCCCAGTCGCCCGTAGTGAGATCGTAGTTGTCCATGTCAATATCGTAATCAGCCATATTTATAATTTCTTAAAATTAATTATGTATTAAAGACAAAACCATACGGGTTTAATATAGATTCACTAAATTATGTCTTCGAGTCAATACGGTCGCAAACTCAATCCATACCGCAGACTGCGTGAGCCCCTCGGGGCAAAAGGCGTGAGACAGAGTGTCGTTATTACGAACAACCCATCGACGATCGACCAGAACCAGCAGCTCTTGGTCCGCTTCCCCAACCTCGGAGCTAACGACGTCATTGTGCCGGGTACTGTTCGCCTCGCTTTCACTATTTCGCTGACGTCGACGGACGAGGACCGAACCGTCGTTCAGAACCTTGGTCGCGCCATCGTCAAGAAGACCATGATAAAGATTTCTGGTAATGAGGTGATGTCGATCGACGACAGCGACGTCTACCATTGTTATCAGGACCTATGGAAGACGGCGCAAGAGCGTGAAAACGCTGTCTATCAGGGTATTGACACCAGCAAAAATAAGAACGTAACCAAACTTAGAATCGGGGCTGGTAACAAGGTAGATAACAACGCGAGTGACAATGCGGTCGCGGGCGCTTACGGCAACCGCTTCTACATCCCGCTCGACTTTGAGTTGCTGGAGAGTCACATGCCCTACTATCAGAGCGCTTTGGCTGACCGCCTCGAATACGAACTAACGTTCAACGACTACGGCCGAGTTCTCATAGCCAGCGACATGTTATCGACGTATACGATCGATAATGTTTCGCTGGAGTACGACATGGTCACGATGCCCGAACTCGCGCGATTGATCAGAACCCAGTACGCCGGGCGCGTTGCCATACTTTACGAACGAGTTCTTCGCCATCGCAAGATGACGAAAGACAAAGGCGACACATTGTGGAATATTAATGTCAACGTACCCGCCCGCTCGATGAAAGGTATACTGATGTTGTTCGAGGATGCTCGGTTCGCGTTCTGGTGCTAGAAAAACCGACAAATTCTATAACCCCAAAATCACGAAGGTAGAGGTGACGATCGAGGGAGTACCCAATCAACTCTACAGCGCGGGTCTTCGCGCGCACTAGCAGTGGGACGAAGTAAGAAAGCAGTTTGCTGCCGGCTCTAAGCGCTCTCCGGAGGTTGCGGTAGTTGCCAAATACCTGCATCTCTCGGCCGTCTCCCTCGCGGAGTTCCTGAATACCAAATACGCGTTATGGCTAGACATGCGAGCCAGCGACGACGACCAAATACACGGCAGCGGACGCCAAGTTGAGAACGCTAGCGAGGGTGTGACGATCCAGATAACCAAAGAGGCGGACGGAGCCAGGCCATTGAACGTGTACTTATATATAATTACAGACGCACAACTCAACATCGAAGATGGCCGATACGTCTCAGCACTCTATTGATTTAATTAATTTTAAGAAAATTAGCAATCATTCTAACGATTTATTAATTAATAAATTTGATAATTCCAAAGAATTAATTAAGAAAATTAACAATCAATACCAATTCACGATTGGAGATGCCCACTCTGCCATAATATGTGGGCAGACAGGATGCGGAAAAACGGTTTTCATCCTAGACTTGCTCGAGGGCTCCTACCGCGATGCCTTTCGTCATATTGTGATCCTGTGTCCCACTGTGCGGCACAACGATACTTATCAGCGGCGCCCGTGGATATGGACCGACCCAGAGGTATACGTTATTGACCCCGGTGATAGGCTTCACGATTGGTTGCGTGGTTTATACCAAAAATTCCAGGGTGAGCCCACCCTATACGTGATTGACGATTGCTCGGCCAAGGCGGCGATGACCAAAAAGAAGGACATGCTCTCCGAGCTCGCATTTTCTGGCCGCCATGCTAGGCAAAGCGTATGGATATCCACTCAAAAGTACAACGCCGTCCTCAAGGATCTGCGCGAGCAAACGAAATGGGTCGCCCTCTTTCACTGCAAGGACCGAGACTCATTCGATGACTGTCTTCGAGAGAATGACGTTATCCCAACGCGCGAGGAGCGCCTGGAGGTTCGACAGATGCTTTCGGAAACTAAGCACGCCAAGCTTTTGCTAAAGACTGATCAACCAACTACTTACGAAGTTATCAATTAATTTTATAATTAATTAGCAATTACTGAACAAATGCTGAACAATGCTGAACAATGCTTAGCAATTGCTGAACAATGCTGAACAAATGCTTAACAAATGTTGAACAAATGCTGAACAATGGTTAACAATGTTAACAATTTGGTGCTCCGCTGCGAGCTTTGTTGCGAGCATAATGGTGATCATAAGTATAGGGTGGTGCGCTTGGCAATATGTTAAAGTAATGAGACATGTTAGAATAGTTAAATTAATTTTAAGAAAAATGAACTGCGACGAACTTCTCGATCAGCTAATAGAAGAAACCTCAACTCCGACTGCCAACACAGATAATGATCCGACAGAGCAATCGGAATCAACTCCAACGGCGGTTGGTATTGGGTTGAGTGCAACGACTCCGAATGAAAATGAAAATGCGGCGCGACGAGAGCGGCTATCTGCGCTGGTTGCTGGGGGACAATCGGAGCATTATCTCGGTAGGCGTCTCTCAGTTTTTCAGGTGGATAAGATGTCAGATGCGGAGATCGATAAAATGTATGTGCGATACGAATCCAAATTGGGAGCGGAGCTGACAAAAACTCTCGGATCGGCGGCTATTCATTTGTACGCAACCGCCGTTAGTATACTTCTCCCTATACCAAACACCGCGGGATTGATTGACGATCTAGAGACTGACCCTTTTATAGGTCACACTCTTAGAACAGCCTGCTGCTCAATTTATCACAAGTTTGGAATGTACTTAGCTCCGCTGACAACCGCGTTGACCACGGGTAAACACTGTCAATTTGGACATATGTGCCCACGAACTATAAGCCCTAATATTATAAATGATGACACAAGACACACCCGCGAGAGTGACGGAGTTGAACCCGATTGCTCCAACCCAATCGAACCCGAGAGTTACTCCGCCACTGGATGACATACCGCATATAAAAAATCCCAAAAGACAGGCAGCTGGGCGGGCGGCGGCTGCCACCCGAAAAGTTAAACAAGATAAAATACTCGCCGAGCTTCGAGAGGCTAAACAGTCGTTGCAATCGGGGACGGAGACAGCAAAACATCTGAAGACAGAGTTGAGTACACCCCCAATTCACGAATTGGAAGCACACTCAACACCCAATCGAGGTTGGGCGAATCCGATTGAACCCGAATTCGTGAATTGGAGTTGGGTTGTTGGTGGTGGTCTGGCAGTTGTTGGTGCCCCTGTGCGTGTGGAAATACCCCATATTATCGGAAAAAACAACCAGCAAGTGTTCAGAAGAAAGTTACGAAACACCAATCGCGATTGGATGCGCCCCATTTAAACATTGATCGCGACCCCTTTTATATGCAATAATTATAATGGCTGAACAAGATGGTAAAATGTTAGTGAATGCGCTTTATCACGCCGTGGTGATATCGGGTTTCAGTATCGGGTATGCTCGACTATCAAAGATGGCCCTAGGAGGATCCGCTCCGAAATTGGACTTTACTGTGAGAGACGTAGGGCTCGCGACCTTAGATGTAGCGGCCGCAGTTTGGACCCGAGATTATCTAGGTAAAGCTGGAATTCTACCAGTTAATATACGGAAATAAATGGCTTCAATCGCAGTAATAGTATGTGGTGCGCTTGTAAACGCATTGGCGTTCAGCAGTAGCAACTTTATATTCTCTAAAATGAAAAGCTCGAACGTGGATGAGGAGCGTAAGCGTCACGATTTAGCTGTAGAACAACTCAATAGCGCAAAGGAAGCGTGGTCGAAAAAACGAACCACCCATCTGGACTGGGTTAATGAAGAGCTTCGCCGCGAAAATCACGCCGCACAAACTTTTCAGAACGTTGAAGAAGCCAACCGCGTGTACGTGCTGGCATATCCGCAGAAAAGTCTCGCGCCGCTGGATCGCGAGCCCCAACTTTCAGATTTCTATGTACCGTCAGAGCCCCAAAAAGACCGCGAGATCGCGTTCATCGTCGTGGGAATGGGTGTGGTGGGGCTCGTCGGCTACTATATTCAATCGAGATTTTAAATTAATTATTTTAAATAATTTTTTTTATAAATATATATATATAGAACGATGTCAGTTGACGAACTTTATTTTGCTATGATTGATGTAGGCTACACTGCCCTTAAACACCGCATAGCTGGTGCAAAGGGTATGATTCGTCTGGCCCGAGATTCTCTCGAGACGTGGCGGGAGGACGAAAATGCGGCCACCCTTTTCGCAAAGCGGATGTTAGATTCCTCCACCAATCCTGGGGGATTAGGTTTTCCCAACTTCCTTCAGAACTTAACCCCCAAGCGCGATTGTACTTCCAACAAAGGTTTATTATTATCGACGCAGTTACCGGACGATCTGGCGAGGGCATGTTGGAGATTGTCCGATGTATTAGAATACATCGCATACGATGAACACGCGCAAACTTAATACCAAACTATCGGTTCGCCTAACGCGCAAGCTAGCGCAAGCTAGCGAACGCGTACTATAGCCCCCGCGGCTACTGGAAGGGACTCGCTGCCATCAAGAACCTCGCGGCGGCGACCAAGGTTTCAGAAAACGCTGTCAAGGAATGGCTGAAGAAGCAGGCCATCAGGCAGATCTATTTACCCGCGCCTCACAATATTCCGCGCCCGAAATTCGACGTGCCGGTGCCGAACCAAGTTCACCAAGCGGATCTCCTGTTTCTCCCTCACGATCGCGTCGGTCGTAAGACGTACAAGTACGCGCTGACAGTCGTTGACGTAGCGAGTCGTTATAAGGGAGCTGAGCCGTTGGCCACTAAAGAGTCTAAGGAGGTGGCCGAGGCTCTTTCTCCCGAATATATAAGAGGAGTCCTCTCAAATGGCCGAATCTTCTCCAGGTCGATCCCGGCCGCGAGTTCATGGGCGCGGTCTCTCATCTATTGTTTAAGCACGAAGTTTCTGTCAGACGCGGCCGTGTAAACATCGACCGGGACCAGGGGATCGTGGAGCGCTTCAATCGAACCCTGGCTGAGAGACTGTTCGGACACCAATACGCCAAAGAACTTGTAGACCCTCATTCGCGATCGACCGAGTGGGTGGCCAGACTGCCCGCCGTGGTCTCCGCACTGAACGGAGAGGTGACCAGATTGATAGGAAGAAGCCCGTAGATGCTATCAAGTTTAAAAGGGTGACGAGCGAGCCCTCTGCCGTCTCGCGCGGGCGACCCGTTGGTTTAGAGGAGCAACGGCTTCCATCGGATATTGACGTCCGGTACCTCTATCAACCGGGAGAGCTCGAAGGTGGCAGCCGCCGCGCGACTGATCCTGTGTGGTCTCTCAATGTATATCATCTAGATCGATCTATTACCAAGCCCGATGAGCCCGTGCTCTACTATTTGGATGATGGGCCATCTCGAGGGTTTGTTCGCGAAGAACTTCTCGCGGTGCCTTCTGACACTCAGCCACCCCCGGATCATCAGAGTCTTTAGATTGCTAATTTTCTTATTTTTTTTCAAAATTATTAAATAAATCATTAGAGAGGTTCTGTATGTATTCCGTCTGATAACACACGTCTTTTATCGTAGTATGCCGAGAGTCCTAAATTTTGTTGACAGTACGTTTTCATAACACCGTCTTTCATTTGAAATCCCCTATTTTGTGCTACATCTATAATGTGTTTTCCATCTTCTGTAGTTTCACTTAGTACTCGTTTATATCTATCCCAATTTAAATTGTTAGTTCTCTTGGACATTCCTTTCGCAGAGTTTTTATTAATAGAATTAAATTTTTCTACAAAATAACACTTACTAGATAACGCTATCGCCCTATCTCCGCTAAATTCCATTTTAAAAAGTCCGGGCTCTCTTTCGCTCCATTTATCCCAAGCCAACCATTTCTTTTTTTCTTTTTCAAACCAGTCTAGTAAGTTAGGTCTAATCAATTCCTCTATCGTTTTTCCACTAACTCCTATATACATACTATCCGTATCCATCTGTATTAATTCAAAGTCTTCTCTTTTTACTTATTTGTCAAGAAATTCGTAGTAAAATTCCAACATTCTCAATTTAGCTAGTTGATAAACCGCTATTCCACAATGGAATGGTTCTCTTTACCGCACATCCTGGGTTTTCTTGAAGATATTTCGTAGCATCTCCTATCTCTTCCAAATCGTCAAAGAATGCAGATCTTAATGCTTTGTCAACACAGGTTTCGTTTTGTGTATATGTCGTATTTAAATGTCTCTCCGTTGCCTCTATCATTTTTCCACAACACGAGTTTCCTAATAATTTCATTATGTCGGCTACTGGTTTCTTATTTGGATTCTACATCACCCGTTCGTCTTGCGGCTGTAACTTCTTTTGCGAACCATTCGAATGGTTTTCCGCTAATATAATCTATAACACGATGAACTCCAGTTATTTCTAGGCCGTGTTTTAAATACCATTTCAACAGTGGCGCGTACAGCAATACTTTAGTGGCTGTCATAGATCCCACCAATTTTTTTCCATCTCCTCTTGTTCGGCCAGTATCTTTTAAATATTTTAACATGAGTGTGGGAACTTCATCAACCTCTACTTCTCTGTTTATAAATATTGGGGACATTTCAGAAAACTTATCGTTTAAGTTGTGTGGAACTTCTATATCCACCTCCGCAAACCCAAACCAGTCTCCAGATAAAACTCTTTTACAAAACTTTTTAATAAATTTAGAGTTATGTGGGGTATCTATATGGTGTATAGTTTCTCTCCCACACGGCATCTCTTTATTTAACGTAGATAAATATAACGCGTTTGCGTCGTACCCCAAAACAGCCTTGCAAGGTTTGGAACCCACTCTAATATTTGAAACACCAGCTTCTGCATATCGTGTAAATACGATTGATGGACCGTCAACTAGAGCGTCCTTCATCATTTCGTATGTTTCTTATTTTGGTGCATATAGAGCATCCTCCGGTATAATCGTCTTTGAAGATTTTTGTTCTTTAATGGTTCCTCTCAATAAATATTGTATAGCTACTCCAGGTAGTGTTACCGCATCTTTGAAAATATCCACACCTCTGTGTTTATAAAATTCACACATTTTTTCCACCGTTTCTAGGAACGGTGCTACATCTAAATCGTTATAATATTTCAACCAATCTCTGAAAGTTTTCATATTATTTTCTTCGAAAATTCTACGACATTTACTTAATTCTGTGTCATCTATTAACATTTTCCCAGATAGTTTGGAATACCAATTCTCTATATCCGGTAGTCCTGGGTAATCCAGTTTGTCTGGAGAATCGAACCACTCATAGGAAAGAAAGATTTCTGTCCTTTGCATTCGTAGGCTTTTATCCAAGTATCGTAACTTACACCGGGTCCTAGATAAAGTATTACATCAAGAAATCTAAACTCTGGAGTAAATAGAAATATTGTTGCGTTTGCACGTTTTCCGACCATTACTTTCTTTGTTGTTGATGCCAGTTCGCCTACTATGTATTTATTTATTAAGTCTATATCGTACTTACTGCTGTTAAAACCTATAACCGGTACTTGCTCTATCCACTGTTCGATCTTGGCGATTTGGTTTTTAAGTAAATGTTCTGTATTAAACCCATATCTTGACCACACTTCTTCTCTTATAGCTTTTCCCCTGACTTTCAAATCTTCTACGAATTTTTCTATAAGTTTTGCGGGATCTTTATCACAAATATGAGTTACTGTTCCTGAGAAATTATCTCCTATACTAACGCTTACCGGAACGTGCTCGGCTTCGTACTCTAGATTATTACCGAGAGTTTCGAATTCTGGGTTGAAATATGCCTCAAAATCGTATAATATCTGATATGGATAAAGAGTAGTGTCGCAACCGATCTTTATGTCTTTATCAGTTCTTTGAAATTCGCATTCCCACATAACTACTAGGTTGAATTCTTTGCTTCTTCTAATAAGTGTATCTCTTCTCATGGTGGATGCGCGTTCTTCTTTTCTATGCTTTGCATGAATCTCACACCCGTGCCAGTAACAGCCGTGATATTGATATACGGTATTGGTTTCTGGACAGTATCCATCTACTGGAGCTCCTAAAATCCATCTTTCACCCCCGTGTCCACACTGTTCGTGGTGAATGTGAATTCCCTCGCGCTTTTCCACAGAGTACATCCAATCGATCGCCCCATAACTGTTAGAACTTTTTGGGTAGAACGCTTTCTCGAACGACGAACGCGGGCGCTCTAAATAATTACCATCACATACTACTTTTGTCTCACCTTTCATACATTTTGGTCCGTGTCTCTTCATATTACTCGCTTTCGTGAATTTCTGCTTGCAAGTATCGCAGGCGTAAATTTTTAGATAGGTTTTAAGGTTTTTTTATTAGAAATGCGTGATTATTAAACAGTCCTATTGTCATTGGTTTATTACCTATTGCCTTATAGTGCGCCGGTACCTTTTTCAACCACCATACGTTACATTCGGTGGGTTGATATACTTCTATACCGATTTTAAAAAACTCTTCAACCTTTTTCAGATCTGAAAAAGGAATTGGTGAAACCACATTACTACCAAAATATTGCTTACTAAGTTCTTTCGCCTTTTCTGTACATCTGTCGGGTCTTTTATCTGTCATATGCATAGCTAGACACCTGAACAGACAAAGGTCGTCATTATACTTATCTAAAGAATACATACCTTTTTTATTCTTCAGCCATTCTGGAAGTTCTCCTCCTGCTGCTTCTTTGGATTGTAGTCCCAAATCTTTTCCCCTACTACCCTGTATTAGCTTTACGAAAACCTCTACCCATCTTACAAACTTCCACTTTGTATTCGGTCTGTCTATTTTATCGGACATTATTCGTGTTTGCTCCTTATCTGACAGCCATTTTTTAACGGTTTTCATTGATGATAGTGGTTCGCTACCACCGAGATTTTTGTGCATTATTATAGTTACAGGTTTTCCATTGTTAATTTCCTCCATATGTTCTAGCTTGTAAGAATATGAATATCTCAAATAAAAATTGGTTGTTAGATACGGAGCGAGTTTCTCGGACATGCGTTCAGACTCGTTGATGTTAATGTTTTTACGAAAGGATAATGTAACTACCCGTCTTGCATTTTCTACCTTTTTTCCAATGTTTACATCGTGAGCCCCCAATATTTCTTCACCTTTTTCCACTATCGCGCGAACGAGAGATTTGTTCTTATTATTTTGTATTGGGCCACCTGTGTGTCTAATTTGGGACAAATTATTGGTGCTTGAAGGTTTTATTACACTAGCCCTTAACTCCGCAATACTTTCTTTTTGAATTCTGTTACCAACTTCATCCGCTAGTGAGAGGTTTGTAAATGCCCCTCTTTTATAGGCGCGGGTAAACCGCTTCGTAAACGCCTCATTCTTTGTGGCATTTATCAGCTTTGTCAACCCCCTAACTCTCAACCGTGTACTATAAGTAATCCCTAGAGATTCGGCTTCTCTTCTCAAACTTTCTATTTCTGCTCTAGTTTCTGGCGTTATCATATTTTCTGTATTATACTTTTGTATATATACTTTTGTATAACCTATAAAATTTATCTGTTCAATTGGACGTCAAAAATTTACATAATGTTTTTTTCACGTCCAATTGAACAGATACATTTCATAGGTTATATACATATATAATGGAGTGTGAGACTTGTTGTAAGACGTTTACGTGTAAAGACTATCTACGAAGGCATCTAGCGAGACGTAGAAAGTTTCCTTGTGTCCCCCCACAATTTCAATGCCCTAGATGCCCTTGTAAATTCGTTAGTGCCCAAACTTTTTGTAGACATAAGCAACTACGCTGTCAGGTGGCTAAAGGTGAACGTGGTAGACTAGAGCTGGTAGAATTAGTTGCTGATCTGCGATATAAATTAGCTATATCGGAGAAGAAAAATGAGGAATATAAACTATTGTACTTACATGAATGATTTCGACTTTTTTCAAAAGTCAATTACCAATATAATTGGGACTCCCTCTTTTCAAAATTATTTTCTCCAAAAATTCATAAATTTGCTGTCGGGAGACCCAATTTTCTTCGTTAACCAATTTTTTGATTTTCGGGGGTCGGGGGTGGTGGGGGTATTATAGAGGGTTATAAATGATATCACGGTAGGTGGTATCATTTTGACTCCCTTACTACTACTCATGGAAACCTCACTTAGGGCAGTAACTGACTTACACATCGATTTACCGACTACATCTGGTTAGTATTCAGTGGAAATTGTGAACTTCAATGTGTCATCAAAGGAACTGTTTCTATAATTATGACAGCCGATCAATAATTATAAACATCCAGGTTTGCTTTATTCGAGTCATGCTGCCATCGGGAGTGTTCGTGTCCCACTGGCACAACTATCATAATTATTTGTGTTTGACAGTCATTCATGTATACGATATATGCTGCAAAGAGTGAAAACTGAATTGATATAGACCATATTACCAATTTCAATGAAATATATATCACAGTGGATCCTCTCTAATCGTAGGTCCCCAAGTTGTCCAGCTTACAGTTTCCACTGTGACTAAGCAATATTTGTACAGGTTTGTCCTTTTAAGTCATGAAATAAATTACAGTCAAAATTAAATGAAACGCAATGGCGTCACCCGGGTTTCTGGTTTAGAGACGTTCTACTGTATATGCATAGCCCAACACGTTTACGCTCAACAGTTCCCTTTCAAAGCATTGGCGAATTGATAATCACCCAGCCGTACATGTATATAATATGTTTGTAAGCGAAGGGCCTCGTAGCCTGGTGTAGTGTATACAAATTGTACATGCACGTGAACCATGTGCATTAATGTACCTATTATTGGTTAGTCTATTATACAAATAATTTAAGAGGGGTGTTCAACAATTTACACTTTAATCATGTCTTCCGTGAGTCTTTCTGTTAACACATTTCGTCTATACATCAGCTACTGACCCAGGTTTGTCCCCGCAACCTGATTACAAATGAGATTCGTGTGTTTGTTTATCATCATCCATTTATCCATTCGATAGCCCAACCAAGATGTCCGAATCCGCAAAATGAATGCCAAGGATTGAAATGTCACTGCATATATTCCTTGTCTGAGCATAGGGGCAGGTGGAGTGGGAACTTGTGTGGACAGTCCCTGGAGACGGAAAACATAAAAATCGGCCGTCTTTAATTCATACCTCTCGGAATTAAAGACGTGTTTAATTGAAATGTGTTGTCTGTCTAATTCGTGTCTCCTGGTTATTTTTTCAAATTCCCAGTGGATTAACAAAACCCTTTAGTAAAAATACATGTTTATCCAGGCTGCACAAATCTGATTCTCGCTACTCGCGTGGGTCGCTGGTTGATAAAACAATGAATGTACATTACATGTATGAGTGACCAGTACAGATTCTCACCACCATTTGTAGTTATTCGGTCGATATATTGATCAAATTCTGCTAGTCGGTGACAATAATAACTTGAATTTCTTGAATTGCGACCAACGTATCCCCTGATAAAATTGCGCAAATATGTAGACTGATGTGGGTTACGGTCGCCGTCGTAAGGTCCCTTTTCTGAGCAGGTATTCAGCGTGTCACCAAATAACCATATCTGCACAACGTGTGTGGTTTACCGTGAAGCACGAACTATTTCGTGCCCAGGTTTGCATATAGATGCAAACTTTTCTATTGTCTGCAGGGGTGTTCAAATCACTTACCAACCTATGACCAACAATAGAGTCGATGTGTAAAGATATATATATATACTAGTACATCTATATTGTTTTGTTCCATCGCACGCACACATGAACTCTTTGTCATATAGCGCGAGCGCTCACAACAAAGGGTCATTCAAAAAGCAATACACACTACTCGTATGCATATGTATCTTTCAGTCACACTAAATTGACAAGTGGATATTGTGGATCAGTATGTAAATATTTGCAATGTGTGTATTAACTGTTGATGCGGTGACCTAGTGCCGTCTATCTGGGGGGCCAAGGGACTCTCGGGGGTATGATTATTGGCTAGACTGGTATGCAAATGCAGCAAATACTATGTAAGTGTCATTTCGCATGAACTGTCGCATCGCTGCTAGCTATAGCGCCCATACACTGATATATACAGGCATGAGAATCTTCAGCTCATCAGCTGATTTCAGTAGATTTTGTCATAATTTGCATTTTAAAAATGATTCAGAATCAATCTGGTATGCTCAAATTTGATACGTTTACAAGTGGGGTGAGGGGGTTTCAGTGGATTTTCAGATGTTTTCAGCGACAGCCATTCTCATGTCTGTATATATCTATACAGCCGAACCTGTCATAAAGACCACCTCCGAATAGCAATCACCTGGCTGTAAGGCCACAATTTTGTTGTCCAAAATGGCACAATTACTATATAAATGTCCATGCGAATAAAGACCACCTGTGAATAAAGGCCAGCTTTTTCACTTCTTATGGTTGGGCCTTTATTCGTAGGTTTGACTGTATATACATGAGCCGCGCCATGCGAAAACCGGGCTTAATGACAATTTGTTTTACTTTTTCGCGTATTATGAATTGTACATCTTTTAAAAGCCATATGCCGCCAAAATTATCAATGTAATTCCAATTATTTTTATGACGCGTGGTAAAAACTATATGACGTTTTAGTTCAATTACGTTGAAATTACGACGTTTTTATCAACGGCGTATACAAGGGTTGTTGATAAAATACCCGGACAAGTCCTATAGATTTGTCATCTTTTATCGCATGTCAACCAAATTTCGATATCTAGTAGCCTTTCCAAGTGTTTCCCATTAGGCCAATACAAAGTATGAAAATAATGTTCATTGCAGTTGCTATTAATGTAACGTCATGTTTTGGATTGCGGCCCAATTAACGTAATTCCGCATGAACAATTTTCAAATAAGGCAGAGTGTTGGCGTTTCCCTGTTATTTGCTGCTGTCTGAAATAATTTTGGGGAATAATAGCGACATTATTTAACATTTCGTATGCAACGACATATTTTAAAGTAGGAAGTAGGCCGCTAATAACATTAACTTTGTAACAAAACACGACGTCGGGCAGATTTGGTAGCGTGATACCTTATAATTGTCGCCGTGTGTCTTTCTTGAGGATCGCATTATCATCGCCTGACTCAGACATACATTATTATGCAGTCAAGTGATAAGCTGATAATTTGATACTACAAATCGTGCGAAAAGCAAGTTTATGACCATTTCCAATCAATTTCAAGACTTTTCGAAAACTCCACCGACCTCACTGTGTATTTTGTGCATTATGTATTGCTTATGTATACACAAACAGTGAAGTAGCTGCATTGAAATCACTGATTCTGAATCTATTAGAAGATTTTGATGCATTTGTTTTGCCAAATTCAATACAAACCCTGGATATATATGTCATTATATAGCTGCGTGTTTACCTCCGTTTATGACAAAATGAGTGGCATTAAATGGCATATCATTGAATAATTTCTAAGTCATTGATGCTGCGCGGAACTCGTGCAAGTATCCTTGCTATAATATTTGGTCACGACACTATGGCCATAACGTCAAACATGTATTCACGTTCAGTAACGTCACGTACTTGTCATGTCGTCATAGTATGTGTACGAAGGTGCAAGGCATCGCGTCTCATATTAGTGAACGTTTCAGCAAGTTATAATTTTCCGTTTTCTGTTCACACTTAATGTTAACTGACACCAGTAAACGTGAATGGGAGGGCAAAATGTGAACTTTTACAGCTACGCTGCAAAAGTCGTTTTTCCGACGTCGTTTACCGCTTTTCATGACGTTGTCATTAAGCCCGGTTTTCGTATGGCGCAGTCCATATATACTCTCAATAAAGTTTCATGTCTGGAGGTTCGATCGGCCTAGTCGGAGCAATGTTCAGGCTCGTTCCATCTGATCACCCGATTTCGAGCACGTAGTCGGGTATATGTTCAGACTGTAGTTATGCTACAGTTATCAGTCATGATTTAAATTAATATAATAAACCTTGGCACCGCCAGCTGTACGACATGTGGACACCCTGTCAATTTGCATGTGTATGTATGAACAGTAATGTATATGTATGTGCTTTTTTAACTTACTCATTATACGTATGTATGCATCAACAATTCTTACAGTGACCGATCTTTACAGACCTCGTAGTGCATGTATATACTGCCACTAAACGATTTGATATTATATGATAGCCTAGACACAGGTATGTTACCATGGTGAAATATTGGGGAAGCAGTTTGTTTTATCGGTAAGTTCAAGTGTTTTTTCCAGACCACATACATAGCATATACTGGTACCTAGTGTGTCTCTTTTCATAAAAGGTAAAAGGCTTCAATATAAATAGTATTGAAATGATAATGTTAAAAGGTAAATCTCGATTTTCGTTTAATCGGGAGCATGTATATTCACTGGTTAACGCAAGCACAATACTATTCTAAAGCATGACAAGTAAGGTAATCTCTGATCAGACGGCGACAAATAATTGTAGTGTTAATCACGAACAGTGTGTGTGGCATTTTGTGTCTTCATGCCACATTCAGTCATTAACTTGGGTATATCACGAATAGTCTCATCGAGTGCTAGGCTGGTGGCTGGTGGCTGGTCGCTGGTGGCTGTTCCGCATATCGCACTTTTATCGCATATCGTTGCATGTATATATGTGATATTTGCAGAATATGGCTATTTTTACCTATACCTAATGGCTTAGTTACAGGTACAGAGTACAATAGTCTTTAACTCGGGTCCACATTCAGTGTCTGTGTACTTATAACTGAACATTCATATTATTTAATGGATCATTCCAAGTACATGTATGTAAGTAGGAGCTTGATACTAATAAAGCACTATAAGTTTTTACTTAGCACGTATGTGATTCGTGATGAGAAAATTGCAGAGTGGCCTGCGGTTCTCTTACCAGGCGAATTGCAATTCCTGGAGCGCATGATTGCAATTCGCGTTCCCATTAATTGCAATTGGACCGCAATCGGACTGCAATCATGTGACTGCGGTCCAAAGAGTTGGTTGCAGAATTGCAATACTTATAGCGCAGTTAGCGCCGCGCTCCGCTTTTAATTGCAGTTTAAGCTCCTTTTTTTCTTTAAACTGCGAAAGAATAACCGCTTTACGCTGCGCTCTGCGGTCAAACCAGCGGACCGCTCTGCTTGACCAATGCGGCAATAAAATCGAAATAGTTGATTTTTTCTGACGAAAGGATATATTTTCCTATCTGTATTTAGCCATTTAAAATCCAATAAAATATACATAAATAGTGTATTAAATGGTGTATATATACGCGTAACGCTAAGTTTTTACCGCAAATAGCGAAAGAATGACCGCACAAACGGTATCGCGAAAGAATGACCGCGCAAACTGGACCGCGAAAGAATGACCGCACAAACGGTATCGCGAAAGAATGACCGCAAAAACGGGACCGCGATTGGACCGCAATTAGACTGCAATTTCAGAGAGGACGAATTGTAATTCAAGGACCGCTGGATTACAATTCTTGGTAAGATAATCGCAGGCGGGAGTGTACCTAATCCTAGCGTCGACTCTGATCTGCAGTAAATACATGCGGTCAGATCGGGGTATAAACTATATAGTAATTTCCAATAACCTCCGAAGGGAAACACATCTAATACACATTGTTTTAAAGTCACTCCTTTTATTAAATTTTCGAACACATGGTCTTTATCAAAATAGTGTGAAAATGTACTAAATGTAAGAACCATGGGAACTCTCCGAGTACGCCAATGCTATGCATGCAAATGTACAGATTTAGCTCAGATTGAGTTTTGACAAGATTGAATTTCTAGATACATGAGTTAAGCAGAAAAAGGACGTATCTATACGGATTTATACAAGAAAGACACAGACAAGCAGCTTTATATACAGCAAGATTCATGTCATCCGGCACATACAAAGAAGGCGTTGGCTTATGGATTGGGTATCCGGCTTAAACGGACATGTGAAAAGGTGTCGGACTATAAGATACAGCGCAGGGACTTGAAAAGGCAGCTACGAAAGAGGGGATATAGTGCGTCATTAATCGAGAGACAATTACAACGCGTGGATGTAATGGATAGGGCGAACGTACGTGTGCCAACACAGAGACAGTGCAAGACTAGGAGAGTTACCATGGTTCTCACATACTCAAGATTGCTTTCAGACATCAGACATATATTGGCCAAACACCAGAATTTACAATATACATCTGGCCGTATGAAAGAAATATTCCCCGATCCACGTATACTTGTGTTGAGGCGAGACAGAAATATAAGTGACATACTGGTACATGGTAAACCGAACAGATTAGTGAGGTCTACCGCTGCACCTTGTTCATGTAGAACATGTTGCTCCCTGTATACGGACACTATAATGGATACCAGCGGTCTGCGGAGCTACAATCCCGTAAGCAATGTTACGTGCTAGGACAGAAACGTAGTGTATGTGCTGACGTGCAAGCCGTGCAACAAGATTGTATACGTGGGGGAGACAGAACGTTCATTGCGAGAACGCACGGACGAACATCTCCGCGATGTGCGTTTGCAAAATGAAAACAAGCCCATACTGTGACACTTCCTGTGTCACGGTGATCATGACGTGGGTGTGGCTGTCCTCCAGAAGCTGTACAGCGAAGGACGCATAGTTCGTCTTCTCACGGAAGAAAATTGGATAACAAGACTGGGAAAGAACTTCCCACATGGGTGTAATGTGAAGTGTTACATGTGATTTGATGTTTTGATCCGGACGTATTCAACCTGTTCAACATGATACTAGAAACGCGAACAACCCCGTTACTGGTGTCAGGTTGAAAGATATTTTGTTGTACTACATATGGTAGCGGCGTCATTCGCACAATTGGTTTACCACATGCGGCCCGATGTAGGGAACGCGAATATTTTCAATATTCGTGATTCTGGTATCGGGTGTCATGGGATTGGTTTGGCGTCATACGGGCATGGACTGTGCGTCGGATTTCGGGATCATGATGCACAAGTGGTGTATCGTGGTTTCATGGTTTGACGTATGGCCTGGGCTCGCGCGACGTCCTGACGTCCGGCTCATAACATCCGGTTTACTGCTACACTATGGACGTCACATAGGACTGCCGATACATTTTCACACTATTTTGATAAAAACCAAGTGGTCGAAAATTTAATAAAAAGAGTGACTTTAAAACAATGTACATCTACATGTATATATATATAAATATATTTTAAATAAACGAACAGGACTCAATATTTAAGATCATGTTAGCCATGACACACAGTCCGTTATTGAAGGGGTGTTTTTTTTTCGTTTTTTGTTTGTTTATTTGTTGTTTTTTTTCTCAATGCGAGTCACATACGTGAACACAATAATTATTGTTATGGTTCTCTCGAACTTTTGCTTTCGTAACACGGAGAGAGGACCATTGTGTGTATCAAGGCGATACATACTCGTGTGTCTACCTAGGTCTCCTCCTACTATCCATGATTACAGGGGGCGACAAGCTGTGTTAGAAGTGCATTAGCAGCCAAGTGGAGTTACGGATCGTTTTATCCTACATTTTTTATTACATATGTGTTATTTAGGAAACCGGCTGGGAGAGTGGACCTTACGGCATTTGTAACACATGCACATACACACAATGCAATCGATTTCCTGGCGTCCTTAATGTTACGTTAGTGACCGAATTATCAATAGCGTATACACTGATCAGACTGCTCGGATGCGCAGGCTGATCTGGGTCTATTGTATATTTACATAACATTTACGAATGACAATATAATTATAATCACCAATGCGGTTATGGGCATTACATTTGGAAATTGGTGAACAATTCTTTCTTCTTTCTTTAGCTTATATTTAACGGTGGCACTGGCTCTAGGACCTTGCATGCCGTCTCCCAAGAATGGGAGAAAGAACAGAGGTAGAGATTGTTTTTTGAGAGAAGCCGGTAATTCGTATTTACAGAGCAACTACGAATTATCGGTACCCATTTAAAGCTGGGTGAACTGGAGCAGTGTGGATAAAGTGTCTTGCTCAAGGACACAACGCACGCCGCTAGTCAGGCTCGAACCCACGACCCTTGGATCAGTAGTCCGACGGTGAACAATCATATATATATATATATATATATATATATATATATATATATATATATATATATATGTAGTAAATATATTGGTTTAGTGCCGTCGAAAATAAAATATATTCGGTTGAGCCTTAGACAGCTTTAATTGGGGCCAGCTTTAGCGAGCCCCAATAAAGTTGTCGTGGCGAAACCGAATATATTTTATATTCGACGGCACTAATCATATAATTAATTTATACCGCATATTGAACTTATTTGTTGAACGTGCGTGACGTCATGTTTTTTACGTCATTCCCTCTCGCCATACGTCACAAATCTAGCGACGTCATTCTTAAGCAAAATGGTGGCGTCCACGCTAGGTAGATTCGCATTGTGTCTGATTAAATCTTCGATTTATTTACGATGAGCTTCAATATTGTCTTGTTTTAGACTCCATAGTTGTCATAATAAGCATTAAAAACATGACGGACATGTCCGTGTCCTTGGTTATATCGCATATTCTGTAAAAACGGACAAAATTCGGCTGAATCGACAGCGATTTTGATTTTAATATCCGACGCCATCTTGAATTTGCTGTTGAGAATGACCAATCAGAGGCCGCGATTCGGGGTCAAAGGTGAAACAATAAAGGAAAAATCGGCACTTTATATATATTAGGCTACTTCAGGTATATTAGGTTACTTCAGATATAAACAACATTTATTCAACCTCCTTTATTATGCTACATGGAGCAATGGTTGCGGTATATATATATATCGTGTAATGATGTAAACTTGCCATTTATTATTTATCAATTAGTATAATGAAGGAACAGTATAATATTGAGTTGACAGGTGTCAATTAATGGCCGGGTCAACCTCAATTGTTGATGCATACATGCAACACATAATAGTTTTGTATATACCACGGAAATACACCATTATTATGTGTATTGATTTTGTGGTTTAACCGTTCTTTAACATTTAACATTGAAAGATCGTTTGATGCAATGAGGGTTTTTTTTTGTGAATGAGAATTTTGATGTACTTCATGTAATGCATGTTTGTGTTTTTCTCGTTATTTCTCGCTTTTGCTTACATATCTATTTTTTTCGTTTATACTAAACATCCGAGCAGCAATACAACACTTAAGCTTACTAGAATCAAATGCATTGTTAGTCATCATACTATAGTAAAAACATGGATCTTAGCATATGTACTTTAAATGTTAGAGGATTAGGAGCAAAAGTAAAAAGGACACACATTTTTCAATGGCTTAAGGATAATGAATATGACATTTGTTTTTTACAAGAAACTCATACAACATATAAGACCGCAAAGGAATGGGAAACGGAATGGGGGTCAGATGCAATATTTAGTGTTAACAGAGTAATAGTGAAGGGGTATGATTTCATTTTTAATTAAAAACTAAAAAATGGCATATACCATACATGATATTATAGACGTCATCCCTGGTAGAATCCAAGCAATAAACGTAGAAATAAACAGTAAAGACATACTCCTGTTAAACGCCAAACTCAGAAGGAAACATTTTTTTAAAACAACTAGACGACTTGATATTCCAACATGAAAACGCAAGAATGGTTATTGGTGGAGAATTTAATGTCACTTTAAACTACGAATTGGATAACAAGGGAGTTTAATTACAATGCACAGATCATACACACTTCACCCCCATAGTCAGTTTCGTACCGTGACATTTTCCCCTCGCCAAATTGAAATTCGCTATCGAATTCCATGTTTAATTTTGAATCTGAATTCCATGTTTGGGTACAATTTTGGGAGTATTGTGTATTTATCAGTCACGGTCCTTCGTTGTGCACCAATTGTCACGGGGGAGAAAAATTTCCACCGGCCAGGGACTCGAAACCCGGGACCTGGGGCCCGTTTCATTAAACTTCTTACGACTAAAATGTTGGTAAGTGCAAATTTAGAATCGTCTAGAAATTTCAATTGATGGATTTACATTTATTGAGCATAGGCTGCATGTGCAGCCTATGCTCAATAAATGTAAATCCAATAATTGTTTACAAGAAAACGTTGCTAATGTGAAATTTACAGACTATCATAATTTTGCACTTACGAACATTTTTGTCGCACGAAGTGAAACGGCCCCCTGGTTTACAGTACCATCACTCTAACCGACTGAGCTGACAAGGCACAGATACACACTTCCGCCCCATTAGTGAGTTATGTAGCGTGACATACTCCCGCCAAATTTTTAAATTGTCTCTGAAGTACATATTTGTGGAACATTTTGGACAATCTTCATCAGTCATGACTCCACTTTGGGAGAAGTTGCGGCAAGTAATTCTACAGAATACTCACTTATCGTCCGTAGCCAGAGCTACGATGCTCCATACGTTTCTCCTGCAGAGTACCGAATCAGATATCATTGGCGCTTAAGCTGTTAATTGTGAAATATGTTTTCTGTACTCATTCCACAGAAATGAATGTCAGTATAGTTCTGACATTTCTTTCAATTGAAAAATACAGAAAATATGTCACAATTGACAGCTGAAGTTCGAATCAGATGTGATCTGGTACTTTGCAGGGGAAACCTACGGAGAGCACCATAACTCTTGGTACGGACGATACAGGAGTATTCTGCAGAGTTACTTCCCGCCATTACGTTGGGTGCTAAATGTTACAGGGTGAGAAAGATGCGCACCAGCCCAGAATCGAACCGGGGACCTCTAGTTTACCACACCATCGCTCTACCTACTGAGCAAACCGGGCAACACTCTTCACTATATTGATCACTTCATTCAACGAAAAATTCACAAGCCAGAAGTTATGCCAAATTATTAAAGTTGACGTAACAGATTATGCTCTTGGCCACATTAGTGGGCACAAATTTGATGGAAAACATCATTGTTCTGGTACTTGGAATCAAAATGGTGGAGAGTAAGATAATTATGTGAGGTGCTGACATAACCTTTAACATTTTTGAACATGATAGCAGCTACAGGGATTGTTTGACACATGTATTTAGTGAAACAAGAGATTACAACCCGCATTGATAACATACTAAGTGACAGTTTGTTCATACACTAACAAATTTGCGACAATGTTTGATGCTGGATTTGGCGGACAGGTGACGGAAATCGAAGCTGGATAAGAACCGACAGACGTGATTCTGAATATGCGTGCTTGATCTGTGGTTATTCTTCCAGATCATGTCATGCATGTTTTAATTTCACGTCGTGTCCAAGCAGCACTATTGAACATAATGAATAAATTTAATATTCTACAAGTGGTATGGTGAGAATGTAAGTTCATTCACCGGCTGATGTGTAACTGATGAATTAAGGTAAGTTACTTGTATTATGCCGGGGCACGCCAATATTGTTTTAGTAGAGCCCGCTTGCAGAGAACTCGACAGTGATCACAATGACGTCCATGTGTGCGGATGTCCGTCCATATTATTTATTAAAGTTTTCGAAAAGTAGAGTCCAACCCTTAAAGGGCTCGTCATGCGGGTCGTCGCTAACTCGTTAACAAGAATGACAACTTTTGCCTCACTAATTTGTATTACCCTTGTCCGTTCTTCCGTCCGTCCTTCACAAACCTTGTAACTCGTAAAACCGTAATAGCTAACGACCTGAAATGTTTGATTCGACCCCATGGTCATGGATTATCTCCCCCTTTTCAACTTGGAATTTTCAAATTTTGGCTTGTAGCTCGTAAAACTTTAAACGGTAATAGCTACAGCCCTGAAACTTGGTATGTAGCTTCCGTATGATGAGTAGATTTGCAAAGTTTATTTTGATTTTTGATTCGAACCGCGTGTCATGGGTTATCTCCCCCTTTTGGACTTGGAATATTGCCTCGTTTACTATCAAAGCGATATGTGGGATATCCGTGTTCTATGAACACATTTTCTAACTGCCGAGTGGTTAGTTGTCGGCAGAACATATCGCTAGCAGAGAGACTAAATAGTAATGTTCATTAATATTTTAAGGAAACGCGGTTATCGCCCCTGATATCAGAGTGGAAATTTACGCCGGATATAAAATGCATACTAATGCCAATCAATAATTGGGGCAATGGTGAATGAATGTTATGTTTGCCAGAAAATGTCTCAGATGATGTCTCTGATATAAAGAACATTTTATGTGGACATATATCTTTAAGAACACTATATTTCTGAAACCGCTTCACCAATTCACTAGAAACTTCACATACTGTGTATTTATCACCCACATTTTCATTATATGTTTAACGCGTGCGGCCCATTATCTCCAATGTCAAGGTCAACTTACTTGAAATGTCTCTTAAAGTTTTTGTTGCGCCCGCTTGCAGACAGCGCGATATAGTCGGCACATTGGCGTACGTCCGTACGTGCATTCCGGATAAAGTTTTTGGTTCAAGTGTTTTTGTGGTTAAAGCTTTTCGGTATACTATCAAAGCCTCGGCTGGTGCGGCATGTTTTTACGTCAACGGGCTAAAGCTTTTTTGCAATAAAAGTTTGTTTTATACTATCAAATGCCTCGGCGGGCGCGACATGCAGGCCACGGCCATCTAGTTATTATGGCATGCGATTTGATAATTCGGCCATCGCACCATGACTAGTACAGCATCTTATCAGTCGGCCACCACACCATGCCCAGTATAGCACCTGATCACCGGCTATCACACCATGCCCAGTATAGCACCTGATCACCGGCTATCGCACCATGCCCAGTATAGCACCTGATCACCGGCTATCTCACCATGCCCAGTATAGCACTATGATCACGGCTATCGCTCCATGCCCAGTATAACTAGTTCAGCACTTAATCAGTCGGCCATCGCACCATGACTAGTATAGCACTTGATCAATCGACCATCGCACCATGACTAGC
The DNA here is from genome assembly GCA_029237695.1 of Conchocele bisecta. Taxonomy (NCBI): domain Eukaryota; kingdom Metazoa; phylum Mollusca; class Bivalvia; order Lucinida; family Thyasiridae; genus Conchocele; species Conchocele bisecta. The sequence continues at coordinate 71,671,288 of CM055279.1, read as the reverse complement.
ATAGCACTTGATCAGTCGGCCATCGCACCATGACTAGTATAGCACTTAATCAGTCGGCCATCGCACCATGACTAGTATAGCACTTGATAAGTTGGCCATTTCACCATGCCCAGTATAGCACATGATCAGTCCACCATGCCCAGTATAGCACCTGATCACCGACTATCGCACCATGCCCAGCATAGCACTTGATCAGTCGGCCATCACCTCAGGACTAGTTCAGCACTTGATCAGTCGGCCATCGCACCATGACTAGTATAGCACTTGATCAGTGGGCCATCACCCCAGAACAAGTTCAGAACTTGATCAGTTGGCCATCGCACCATGACTAGTATAGCACTTGATCAGTTGGCCATCGCACCATGCACAGTATATTACTTGATCAGTCGGCCATGCCGAATAAAGCACAGTATTGCCTAGTTTAGTAACTGATCAGTCAGCTATCACACCATGATAAGTTTAGCACTTGATCAGTCGGCTATCGCACCAGGACTAGTTTAGCACTTGATCAGTCGGCTATCACACCAGGACTAGCTTATCACTTGATCAGTCGGCCATCGCACCAGGACTAGTTTAGCACTTGATCAGTCGGCCATCGCACCAGGATTAGTATATTACTTGATCAGTCGGCCACCGAACCATGACTAGTAGTCTGCCTGTAACTTAAGTCATGCAAGTCGTCCTGCGTTACAGACAGAAGTGGGGGTTGGGGTGTAGTGTAGTCATAGACAAAAACTTTTACTGATGAATTACTTTATTGAACACAAATGTATAAGATGCATTGTGATAACTTATTCATTTTGAAAAACTTTATATCGTGGCCGAAAATCGAAATGAAAACCGGATGTTTACATGCGAAATGAACCGGTGCATCGGTATATTTTGGGACGCACACGACACGCGTGCGTGGAAACAATACACCATAGACATATGTCACCGTGTAAGTGTATTCATAGACATAGAATATATTCTATGTATATGAATACATTTACACGGTGATCCCTCTGTATGTTTGAAGACTATGTTGACCAGTTTGTGTCACCAGGGCATATTTGATGACTTGATCCGGCTTCCGACGGATGTCGATTTTGACCGAAAACATTATAAAAAACATAATACCAAGTAACCATTGGTGAATTTCATTCAAAATCATCTGAATATTTATTATATAAACTAAAGTGACACTTGTCAGCAAATAATGAAGTGATACAATAGACTTTTCAAATGCCTACATTCAGAAAAATGTCGTCCGGCGAAGCTTAATGAGCAATATTTTCCGTGACGCGAAGTTTTACCGCAAGTTTATGTTGATGCAATTCCTATTCTTCTCGCTGTATCGACATATTGTTGTGATGCTACTTTGCGCATTATAACCTTTACGTATTTTATCTCCCATGGTTCCCGGTTCTGGCCAAATGATATAACACAATTATATAACACACTACGGAACCAGCTTTTCCGTATTTCGTTACGCGCGAGCGGTTTGTTTTCATCATGAGCAAATGTCCTAAAGGAAACGGGCAACCAATTTATTTCCCATAGACCCACATTCACACAAACATGACAATCGCAAACTACCTGCGACACAATCAATACCAACTTACCACCTAAATTTTCTGTGTGCGACTTGATGTGGGGGTGACATGGAGATTTTGAAAGTGAAAGTAGACGGTTCCGTCAAAAAAGTGGAAATAACTCATGAAAATCAACCCGCATGACCCCGATCCCGTGTTTGACATGGATCTAGAACCGGCTTTGGTCACTGACTCCAGGAATGGAAGTAACAAAATTGATTTTGTCGCAGGTAGATTGCGATTTTCATGTTTGTGTGAATGTGGATCTATGGGAAATCAATTGTTTGCCCGTTTCCTATATGACCCTGTTTCTACAGGCTGTCTGCAATGGTACCAGTTGTATCTTGTGTATTGCCCGATCGCGTCTTCCGGCATTCGCCATCATTTCACGACAATATTCTACGCAAAAAAAATGTCGAAAATCGTCAAAGTGAGAAAAGAAATTCCTTCTAATAATGGAAAAAGGAGAGATAATTTGGTTTCCCATAAGCATAATATGGCAAATTTCTCAAAGAAGTACCACTTTTGAGCTATGGGACATTGCTAGAATGTTAGCTGAAGTGATGGTATCAAGTAAAATGTCAGCTTCAGGAAATTTGGCAAATTATGTCAGAAGAAACCAATTACCGTATTTACCATAGTTATTTTTTACTTATTGAAAACTTGATTTTTTGCCAAAAATCTGTCAATTTTTGCTTATCCAGCACACCTTTTGGGTAATGTATTTGCTACATTTGTATAGATAGCCTGTGTAGAATGTTTTCTGGACACATTGAATCAATTTGTAATACTGAAATGAGTGTTGCCTGTGTGTGAAACCAAATTTTACTCAATATCCTTGAATTGTGTGGGTTGGTTGTGAATTTTGCCCATTATTGCATAACATTTGTTACAAGAAATAGCAAATCCAATCAGTTGTGTGTAACAGTGTTCGACTCAATGAGTAAGTGTCATTGCGTAAAGCATTTATGCGGTTATTCGTATAACAGGGCATCATTAGTGGACCAACGAAAATCGTGAAATCGCTAAATCTTCTATGCTGGTTTGAGGGTTGTCGCGAAATACTAAATATTTCGCGACTCGCACTGTACTGACCCAATCAATGCGAAAACATATTTCGATAAAAGTTAATGAATACTTGTTATAATTAATACAAAATCAGAAAAGTATCTCCTTCTATAGGACACAGTCAACTTATGAATAATATAGATGGTAAACCAGTCCTGGTACAGCTTAGCAACAAGGAGTAAATTCTCAGGACGACCGCATTGATTGTTATTATTATGAGAGAAAGATACATGAAATAGATGCTGCAAGAAGTGTATGTTTGTGCGAAACATTTTATTATATTATTTGCATGCTCTACACATGCAGGTTAAATTTTCTGTGTGCGACTTGATGTAGGAGTGAGATAGAGATTTCGAAAGTGAAAGTAGACTGTTCCGTCAAAAAATGGGAAATAACTCGCATGACCCCGTATTTGGCATGGATCTAAAACCGGCTTAGGTCACTGACTCCAGGAATGGAAGTAACAACATTGATTTTGTCGCAGGTAGTTTGCGATTTTCATGTTTGTGTGAATGTGGGTCTATGGGAAATCAATTGGTTGCCCGTTTCCTATATCGCTCTCTTTTTTCGGACAGGTACTTATAACTCCCGCTTTGTGCCAAGTGCATTGATCCTCCAGGTAAGTATAACTTCCCTGTGAGGTATTATATCATATTATTGCAATATTTTTACAGTAATACACGTTTATTGTCTGTGAACCACAGGCAGCTGCAACAGACTGTCGTGTACCTAAACTGACCATACTATAATATCCCACCACTCGGGCTATTTCACAACAATATTTAAGGAATCATATTCCTGAACTAATTATACTCCACATAGCTGAATACTACGGAGCCCCGCATCTGACATGGATTTTCTTATATTATTCGTTCCAACGAAATAACAATTCGTTCCTTTAATTTAACAATTCGTTCCCTCTAATTAACAATTCGTTCCAACGATTTTACAATTCGTTCCCTCGAATTAGGAATTCGTTCCCACGAATCAACAATTCGTTTCCACGATTTTACAATTCATTCCATCGAATTAACAATTCGTTCCCACGATATACCAATTCGTTCCCACGAATTGTTATTTCGTGGGAACGAATTAATAAAAAAAATATTCTACGTCCCCTGTGTGGGCATGTACCTTTAACAATAATTAAACCTATATTTTAATTGTGATTATCCAAAGAGGAATGCAAGCTATGGGAAAATATGTCCCACAACATCCATACGAAAAATGAAAGTTGCAGAGAATAGCAAAATGTGTGGTCATTGGTTAGTTTACATAGGAAACATCAATGGTGGACCTCTACGCATCAATAAGGCCCACATAGTGTATTCTACGGAGCCCCACAGGGGACGTAGAATTTTTTTTTATTAATTCGTATTCTTCCCACGAAATAACAATTCGTTCCCTCAATTTAACAATTCGTACCCAAGAATTAACAATTCATTCTCTCAATGTAACAATTCCACTGGGAACGAATTGTTAATTCGTGGGAACAAATTGGTATATCGTGGGAACGAATTGTTAATTCGGGGGAACGATTTAATAAAAATAATCCATATCCCCTGCGGGGCTCTGCAGTCTGATACTAGGAACATGTCGAAAGGCTGATCGCACGTGACATATTAACATTACAATCCAGCTCATCGCTAAATTTTGCTGAACAATTATTTTATGCAAAAGAAAATATTGAGTTTTAGGGTGTTTAAATAGACGTGAAAATCTGGCAGGTTAACATGAAACAGATAATACTGCAATTGTTAGAAGTAATGCTTCTGTTTGGTAATATGAATCAAACATACAAGACTCATTTACAATAGCTGCATTGCTAGTGTTAACACTGTTTAATGTCGATGTTTTCCATTAGCTCTGCTCACTGAAACGTATCTGAAAGTGTTCATGCGTTAAACAGAATCTCGTTTCCATTTGATATGAGATTTATGAAATTCGTCAGTCATTTAGTGCACCTCATCATAGGCTCCGTACATAAATTGTGCGTTTCTCGTATCATAAATATCATATCAAATGAAAACTCGTTTGAAAACCTCTATTTATCCCGTCAACACATTGCGTATGTGCCGTGAAACACGGTGCCGTGAAACATTTTTGATATCCAGTCAATACAATTTTTGCATTTTACAGCCATTTGTAGGTGTTGACGGGATAAAAAGAATAGTAGGTTAGTGCCGTGAATGGGAAAAAATATCTGACGCGGCACGGAAACGGGATGTGCTCGGCAGAGCCTCGCCCATCCCGTTTCCTGAGCCTTGCCAGATATGTTTTCCCATTCACGGCACTAACCTACTATTCTCTGTATCTATCTGCTCAAAATAAACTTACCCACACAGCAGATTAACAATACACCCTTCATGATCGGTGAAGACATCGCGCTCACAATAGTATAGTCAATAACTGCTCTTTACCTTTGGCGAAATGTGAACGCTATGACGGACTGTTTACCTGCAACGGTTTAAAATATGGGGCGCGTCATGGGATTTTGTACCTTCGGGCATTTGCGTAATTTCATGAAATACATTTACAAAATTTACATTATTTTCCGTAAATGACGTCAAAAGCTGAAAACAATTATATTCCGCATGTACTTTTGACTTTATTTATGAAAAATAATGTAAAATATCATGGCGTGCCTCATATGTGGCTGTGACTGGAGTAACGGAGTGGGATTTATGATCAGTGTAGCTTCTGTTTACAAAGCACACTCCTGTAGCCTGATAAAGATCTACATCACTTGTTAATAATAATAATAATTAAATTGATCATTACATGTTCAGCCACTATATTTACTGATATTATGCATTGTCATCAGTTCACGAGACGCAAAGCATATTACCGCCCACACACGGGCTCACTTCGTGTCACATCGCATCGCCAATCAAATGCTAGTATAGCGATTGAAATCACTGTTAGTGGCGGAGCTTCGCGACTGAACTGGTAAACAATAAGTACGTTATAGTTCACATATTGAATTTTTAATAAATTAATTTCGCTAAGAAATTAATTTATTAAAAGTTCAATATGTCAACTATAACTTATACATAGGCTCAATTGCAGTTTTCACTGTTTGGAGAAAATCACATTTTCAGACGATGTTGTTTTTGTTGTGGTAACCGCGTGATCATGCACCTTAGATATGTACATGCAAAACCTGTTAGATCCGAATAATGAATACACAACCTGGACAAAATATACTACATAGATTTGATCATTATCGATTGGTTTATTGTTAGGACTTATTCAGTTTATTGCAGACAGTGTAGACTCAAATCAGACTGCACAGATGCAAACGCTAAGATAACCGCTAATAATAACCGATAACCGCTAAAGATAATCCCTCATTAACACGGTTGGTGGGGGGGGGGGGGGGGGGGAGGGCGTCTTGTGATAGATAATAGGTTAGTGACGTGAATGGGATAAAATATCTGGTAAGGCTTAGGAAACGGGATGGGCGCGGCTCTGTCGAACCCATCCCGTTTCGTTGCTGCGCCAAATATTTTTCCCATTCACGGCACTAAGCTACTATTCTATTTATCACGTCAACACTACAAATAGCTTTAAAATGCAAAAGATAACCCCATGCGCATCCTCAAAATCGAAGAATCGACTAGTATGACAACCGCACATATTCATACGCAGTGATTAGGTGGTATTGACAGGATATCAAAATTGTTTCACGGCACCGTGTTTCACGGCACATTTCGTAAACTTACGATGTCATTTACAAAAAATATCGCTGTTTTTGTAAATATTGTTCATAAAATAAAATCGCACAACTTCTTAGGTACGAAATCACATTTCACATAATGCGTGCGTGCGTCGACAATGGTTTAGACGTATGTGGCTGTGACTGGAGAAATGGGGCTTATGAGATTTGAGATCAGTGTATGTATCCCCATTCTATTGTAGCCTGATAACGATCTATATTGCTTGTTATTAACATAACGGGTGTTTCCTTGTTGGAATGGCGAACAGTGCACAGGCTGATCTGGATCTACACTGGTCGCAAAGCCATATATGGACATAGTGGAGAATGGTTAGCATACATAACACACATACTTGGTAGCTGCACGTTTTTCGCTTCATTGGCATGCTCTATATGGTTATACAATACAGCTAATAGTATACGGTAGAACAATGATTGTTAAATGTATCATCATTGCACAGCACACATTGTCATGTCATGTTACCTGGCTGAACAAACGATTAGTATTGTACGGGTAGTTTTACGAATGAGTAGTTGCTTCACATGCATATTATAAGTTTTAGAAATTATAACAAAGGGCACTATGTACGATTGACGATCACATGTAAAACTAAGGAAGCCTCCTAGTGCCAATGCTAAGCTATATGTATCTCCTAATAAGGAGATAATACTTCCTAATTAGGAGAGACCAAGTTCTAATTATGAGATATTAGCTCCTAATTAGGTGGTAGTCTCTCCTAATTAAGACGTAGTCTCTCCTAATTATGACTTACTATCTCCTAATTAGGAGTTAGTATCTTCTAATTGGGATATAAATTATTTTTAGCATCGACACAGATAGTCATGATTAGGAGATAGTAAGTCCTCTTTAGGAGATATCAACTCCTAATTAGGATATACTAAGTCCTAATAAGGAATAATAAGTCATACTTATGAGACACTAACTCATAATTAGGAAATACTAGCTCCTAATTAGGACTTAGTATCTACTAATTGGGAGATAAAACTATTTTAGCATTGGCACCAGGACGCTTCCATATGTAACACACCATTACTTAGAGCTACATTAAAGTGGCTGGTGGGATGGTACCTCTAGATAAGCATTTCACAAAAACACTTGAGATATATCACTGGATATTGTATGAATACAGTCGCAACTTGTTATTGGTCATAAACATGTGTTGTCAGTATACTTGGCAGTATCTGGAAAACCCCACTGGTAGTGAAGCACTTTTACGGAGCCCCCGCAGGGGACGTCGAATTCTTTTTTTGTATTAATTCGTTCCTACGAATTAACAATTCGTTCCCTCAATTTAAAAATTCGAGGGAACGAATTGCTAAATTGAGGGAACGAATTGTCATTTCGTGGGAACGAATTGTTAATTCGAGGGAACGAATTCTTATATCGTGGGAACGAATTGTTAATTCGTGGCAACGAATTGTTAAAATGAGGGAACGAATTGTTATTTCGTGGGAACAAAATAATAAAAAATCCATGTCCCATGCGGGCAATTCTTTCGCCGATCTATCGAAAAATTCCGCATTATTACAGATAAGACAAAAAGATAAACTCATTTGAAATGCTTCAAAAGCTTCGATACAAGATATGTTCAGCACTGCACACTTCTATATAATCGTCATATTAACGCTGTAATACCTTAACATAGGATGTACGTGCATTGTCATTAAAAATAACCGAATTTAAAAATGCGAGAACTGAATGTTATTGGTGACATAATGTTAGTGTCTGTTTCACGAAACCTCCCAAATTTTTCGTTTATATAAACAATGCAAGAACAATCTATTTGTTATAATATTATATTAAAGCAAACTTTAAGAACGAGCCTTCTTTTTTATTGAGTGAAATTTGGTCCTATATATCGATTTTATTCCCCATGTTAAATCCCCATAGAGTGAAGATGTCTATGGAGATTAACATGGGAAAACATTTCGAATTTCAGAAATACTGAACTGATTTTCAAAATATAACTTTTGTTTTCTTAGTTAGATCATTTCTAAGCTATCTAGCTAGGTTTCGGAGTCAAATTCCATTTTTTTTCTTTTTTTTGACTCCGCCCAAAGCTTCTCCACCTCATTTTCCCCCATGTTAAATTCCCACAGACAAATCAATTTCTAGTAATAAAATCAATATTTGACCAAATTTCACGAAATAAAAAGAAGGCTCATTCTTAAATTATGATAAAATTTACTATTATCGAACAAAATAATCGTGTTTCTGCATTGTTATTTGGCCCAAAATGTGGGCAGGTTTCATGAAACAGACTATAGTTAACGCAAGGCAAGTGTGAGCCGCCATTGAAATTATATTTCGAGGTGAAAGTCATTACGTGTGGTGTTTTTACATATTGTTATGGACAAGAAATATTGGCAGAATGATTTCAAAACATTTTGAGATATCAGCCATTTTGAAAATGGCTGCCATTTAAAACTGAGAACTCCGGAATTGATGGTACTTTTTTGAATTATTGTGGTAACATTTCGTACATTCCTTCTGGTTATACATGTACTCATATTGCATTGAACATAGTACGCTGAGATTATTGCTAACTGGTATTGTTCTATGAGTAATCTTTATCTTCAAAATGGCCACCGGAACTAAGTGTGTTATGTACATCGCCACATCAAAGATTGGTTACACATTCTAGAATTTCTGTGGCTGTAGTTATGTTCTTTCAAATGATATTTTGATTGGCACGTGTACCTTTGCTTATTTTCATATTTTTTTCTAAGAGCCGCATGGCCGCCATTTTAAATTTCAAAATGGCCGCCATTGAAATTACTTTATATTTAACGTCAACGTCATTATATGTGGTGTTTTTATCTGCGAGCCTCTCGCAGCTTATGTAGCCAGTTCTCAAAAAACAGTCAGATATCACGGCTCTATTTTTTCTTGTGGCGCGTATGTATACATCTTGTATCTAGGTCATTGTTAACGACTCGTTTTATGCTATTTTACATTTCACATTTATTACAATGTATATCTTTGGTACATAATTAATTGAAGAAAAACCAATGGAACCTCAAATTTAGCCGTTCATTTTCCACAAATAACACGATAAACTTGAAGAGTGAATCCGGATATGGAATTACAACCCTTATCGCATCGCCGTATTTCGCCGACATTGATTTCGAAAATAAGTCATATTTTCCTTAAATGATGACGAAAATTGATAAGAAAATATACTGTTAACACTCATTTGAACCGTGTCGTCTAGATGGCTCACTCATTTGAATCGTCGCGTCGGCATGTTTCGAATGAGTGGTAATAGCATACAGAGCAGAATACTACGGAGCCCCGCATCTGACATGCATTTTCTTTTATTAATTCGTTCCAACGAAATAACAATTCGTTCCCTCAATTTAACAATTCGTTCCCTCGAAGGAACAATTCGTTTTATTTTACAGTTCGCTTCCTTGAATTAATAACAATTCGTTCCCACGATTTTACAGTTCGTTCCCTCGAATTAACAATTCGTTCCCACGATATACTAATTCTTTTCCACGAATTAACAATTCGTTCCCACGAATTAACAATTTGTTCCCGTGGGAACGAATTGTTATTTCGTGGGAACGAATTGTTAAATTGAGGGAACGAATTGTTATTTCGTGTGAACGAATTAATAATAAAAAATAAATTCTACGTCCCCTGTGGGGCTCCGTAACATACACTATATGGGCCTTATTGATGTTTTGAGGTCCACCACCACCATTGATGTTTCCTATATAAACTAACCAATGACCACACATTTTACTATTCTCTGCTACTTTCATTTTTCATATGGATGTTGTGGGAAATATTTTCCCATAGCCTGCACCCATTCCGTTTTGGATAATCACAATTAAAATGTAGGTTTAATTATTGTTAAGAAAGATAAATTCAATCTCCTGTGACCACCCTGGTGGTGACGCAAAATGTCAGCGGCTGCAATTGAAACCGCCTCACATGATAAACTTGCTCCGACTTACAAACTAATCCCAAAGCATATGCTGGAAACTGATGTAAATGATACATTAATATGCCTGTGAAGTAGATTAGTACATCAATTTACCGGTTTCTGCAAGAAAAGAATCCATGGCATAACACATCTGGATTGTTCTTTTAACGTACTACTTTTGACTACACCGCGCATGAATATATGATTATTTAATGTGGTTCAACCTCAATAGATACATATATAACATCATGTGGTATTTTGACCAAATTCGCGGCATTTGTTAATTCGAGGGAACGAATTATCAACTAATACAAGAAAAATGTCAAAAATCCGACCGCACGTGAAATTTTAACATTATAACCCTGCATTCAAATTCTTGATTTAGGGCCATTACTTCATTATAGGACCGAATTTCGAAAAATAAAAGAATGGCTCATCCCTAAATTTTGCTGAAAAATGGTTTTATTCAGAAGAAAATTGAGTTTTAAGGTGTTTAAATAGGCGTGAAAATCGGGCAGGTTAACGTGAAACAGACAATATTGCAATTGTTAGAAGTAATGCTCCCGTTTGGTAACATGAATAAAATATACAGATATGTAGATAGTTTATTTACGTCTCATCAACTGTACAACATAAAATACATACAATAATAAAATGCAGGTAGATGTACAATTACCATTCAATATGAATTACAAGAGACGAATAGAATTATCACAAATGTCAATACTCTGTAAATGACCAGCAAAGTTACCCGGTTCATGAAACACTAAGAAATGAGGTCACTGTGTTTCAAAAGCAATGTTTGTCACACAGCACAAAGCTACATGCACATATACTACTGACTATATATACACAGATTCATGGAAAAACATGCATATGCGTATATACTCATGTAATAGAGTTAACACAGTC